>ML685902.1:187026-247880 GCA_007922175.1 Pelusios castaneus
ATTTGGTGCATGGAGGAGAGTTGACCAGTTGTTACTGAGAGCACCTAGGAGGTACAGGCAGTTAGGGCAAGTTTGCCTAACTGGGCCTTAGGGCCCCAGGCCCAACAGCCTTTGGGGTGTAGAGCCCAGCCCCAGGGTAGGAGGGACTGAGGATCCACAGCGCTGGAGGTTTGGAGGTAGGAGAACTGTGCCTCAGCGGGCTGCCACTACATGAAGCGCAGGACCCATGGGGACTGAGAGTGCTCGGTTTGCTGCAATATTTATAAAGGTATAAATAAGTGACAAGTGCCAAAAATAAGAATCTACAACTGTTTGAAGGCACCACTTAGGTTGCTTATTTCTACTTTCAGAAGGTTATTTAAATATTCAGTAAAATTGTCATTGGTTCAATTTGCAAATAGAAAGCTAAGAGAGTTTGCCTTCTAGTGGACAGTTTTAAAATTAACTTCACATTCTTGTGGATATATTTGTGTTTGTATTTTACTAGAATATTTTATTTATTAACAACAATTTTATAATCTTCACAATTTGACTATGGAGATTTTTTTAAATACTAGGAAAATACAGTATGCTTACAAGTTCCAAAGGGGTAGCTGTGTCAGTCTAGTTCAGCAAAACAAACAGAGTCTTATTATGCTTATTAATCCAAAATAAGGAACATGGTTGTAATTGGCTGAGGTATAAGCATTCAGTAGCATGTGCAATTTTTATCCTTCACTTCTGATAGGGTGGACATGTATACCAATGATACTTACTAGTTGTTTAAAATATCCTATCTACTGCATCTATTAAATGTAAACTTGAAAGTGAACAAATGTCACTGATCTCTTCAGAACAGAAAGTTTCACTAAAAAGAATTCCAGTCAATGTGTGCATCAGATACAATGGTCAAATCTGTATGCAAGTAGTAAAAGTGAAATAAAATTTGTGAGATGAATTCTTATGGAAATGATTCCATGGTAAAAATCTGTTTCATGTCATCCATATGTATTTTGACTTCAGTATAATCAGTCACAAACAGAAAGAATATAAAACATATATTATGGTTTGGTTAAAGGCACTGAGGTAAGTTTGGAAAAACAATCAGAAATATTTTACACCTTTTTGGTATTTGATATTTTTATCTTTTTACCTGTATTATTGTGGTTGCTTCTCACAAAGTCAACATGGCCAAAGCAGAACTTTTAATCTTCTTCCTCCCTGAAAGGTCTCTCTTCTTCATTTTCAACCTCTGTGAACACCACCACCATCCTCCCTGTCACTCAGGCTCATAACCTGGATGTCATCTACGTATCCGCTCTCTGTAGATCCTCATATCATCCAGCCTGTGTCTGAATTTTGCCACTTCTTTCGGCACAACTGCTAAGAACTGACTGCACTCATCCAGCTAAAACTCTAGTCCAGGCTCACCTCATCTGACATCTTGATATGCTGCAACATCCTCTTCCTTTACCTTGACAAATGCAAGTTGGGTCCATTTCAAAATGCTGCCTCAAAGATCATTTTTCTAGCTCAGTACTTGGACTATGTCACCCTTCCTTTGTATCTCTTTACTACTCCATCTTGTCCATTGCAATCAAACAAAAGCTACTTGTCTCCACTTTCAAGGCTCTTCATGCCTTATCCCCACACTGCCTACCATCTCTTATTTAGTATAGAGATGTTGGCTTCCACCTTTCATCAGCTTGTGATGCAAGCCTCCATCACCCATTTGCATCAGCAAGATTTCTACACTGTGGCTACCCCATACTCTTCCCCAAGGGCCCCTATAGCTGGAGGCAAAGTAGACAGCTTCTGCCTGGGATTTACACATTTCTGGGAGGAGTGGTGCTGGAGACTAATATACAGGTGTGTAAATTGCAGAGTACTCTAGCTTGCAGCTCTCCAATTGCCTCGTATAGACCCTGCTGGTGCAAATTAAAAGTCACCAAGTTTGCAGTGGTATACAGGACTACATCAGTGTGAACTAAATACTTTTTAGTTCACACCAGCAAAGTCTACATGGGGCAGTTAGAGTGGTACAGATTGGAGTGTTCTGTAATTCACACTCCTAGACACATCTGTGGTACCAGTTCTCTCAGAAGTCTGAGAGTTGTTGCTCTTTACTGTCTGTAGCTGCTGCATGCTCTGGGTGGGGGCAAGGCAGCAAACTAGGGGAATTCCACCAGTTTTACCATGAAGACCCAGGAATTCGGATCCTGATATCTTTGAGGAAAGAATCACTCAATGGAGGGAGAACAAACGTGTACTTTTATTAGTGCCATGAGGAAAAGTATTCATTTCAGTACTCTGCCTGTGGCATTGTCATAAGCCTGTTACTCAGTATAGTATCAGAATATGAGCTACCTTTCAAAGAACTTGGTATGCGCTTAAACCTCTTCAACACAGTAGTTAACAGAATGGAAAATGTCATGGTGAATTATAAATTGACTGGGTAATTAAGATCGGGGAGCCAACGGTCTGTCTAAACATGATGAAAATATAATAAATTAAAGCAAAAGGAGTGTTCCTCCTATTTTCTCAGCTTTTTATGAATAATTTTAATCGATTAACCTAAAATAAGGTTCAGTTGTGGGGGGTTTGATTTTTTTAGTTTGCTGTTTAATTGCCTACTACTTTGGATCCTTTTGTTTGGTTTCTGTGACAGAGAGATCACATTTTCAAACTCAGTCTGTGTATTTGTGACAACGCTTCTTTGTATTTGGTGCTCAGCCACATGATTGGGGAATGCAGAGGCATTGCTGTTCGTGCTCAAATTCCAAATTATTCCATGGGCAAAATTGTGGGTTCAGATATAAAGATTTGGTGTTTGAGTCCTGATTGCATCATTCCCCTGTAGAACAGTATAGCACCATACATTTAGTTCCATTAGAGATGAACTTGAAGCTGCAGTATCGCAATGGTGATTCAGACCCATAGCTTTTGAAAATTCAGCCAACTGAGGATAAACTCGCATGCCACAGAGGTCCATGAGCAATTGCTGAAATTAACTAAGTGAAAGTGGTGATTATCCCTATTAGTTCTCTGACATTAAGCCGACAGAAAATGTCCCATTGGGTACCTTTGTTCATAATCCTGCTCTAGGAGAGAAATCTGTAATCCTTTATCATAGAGACAATCAGTTCATACAAGTCCAAATGTACAGACTGTACACTCAACATCTGAGTAAAGTTTGAGATCAATGTAAAATACACTTTTAGAATCTTAAATGCTTTATTTGAAGTTTGAAGAGAATACTAATGTTGTTAAAACAGTATTTCACATGAGTCACCAGTGGGTTTTTTCACTCACTTCCTGTGTGTTCAGGACGTTCCTTGCTATTTAGTTTACAGTTTGACATATAAAAGCTGAGTTACCCGTGTTTTATCTTGATATAATATGTATGTGTTTTACTCATGTGTGAAGTCTCAGAATTGCTGTTTCACAGATATTCAACTGGATAAAATTTACTGGGAAAATATTAGTGAGGTTTTGGCTGCGAGTGCTTTATTTTATGGTGACATCGCACACAGGCTAGATTCCATGACCAACTTCAAATCATGTCTGCAGGGCACCCACACTATAAAATTTAGTGTTTATATCACTGGTAGAGAATGGGGTTTTTTTTTCTGTGTTTGTACAATGCCTAGCACAATGGGATCCTGGTCTATGTCACTGGCTCCTAGGCAACACCACAGTACAAGTAATAAATTCAAATATAATGTATGTCTTTTATGTTAAAAAACTAATGCAGTATTGTACATTCAAGTTACAAACCAAATTTTTAAAATATGAATAATTTTTTATTTACACAGTTCTTTGTATGGTCAAAGCACCATACAGATATAAATTTACTAGTCCACTCCACACAACACAGCTGTTACGTAGATAGCTAAGTATCATTTATTCCCATTTTTATAAGTGGGGAAACTGAGAGAAAAGAAGAAATGACTTGACCAAATCCACAGAGTGAATCAAGGCAGAATTAGGGTTAGAGCTCACTCTCTGAACTCTGGAGTTGGTAGAAATGATAAACTTAAAATATGAAATGATTTTGGTTAAAGCCTCCTTTTTGGCTCAGGTGCCAGCAGTACTATCAGTGCAATCTGGCAGCTTTGTGTGTTTCTGTATTCCCCTTGCGAATTAAAGGAGCGCTTTTCTCCGCCTTTTCAAGGCTGCCAAGGGATGAAATACTTTGATCCTTCAGAGTAACAGTAGAGTAGTTCTCCTCCCAGGTACTAAATGTGACAAAGCACATTTCATTTATTCGTCTTTCATATAAACATTGAAATTTTTCACTGAAAATCCAAACACTTAGTTCAGGTTTTTTTATTAATACCAAATACACTGAACTCCCTCAATGAGGCGTCCATGTGATAGAGATGCAGGAGAAACAAGTTCACTTCCAGAGCACTAAAAATAGAATTAGACATTTTTGTTTTAAGTAATAATGACAAAAGAAAATAAGTATTTCTAATAAGTTGCCATTATTTAATAGACAATATGAAACTGAATGTTTTAAATGTACAAAGTTTGATTATAAAAGTCTTTCTGCAATTACAGAGCAATATGCTAATTTTAAAATTCACCACTTCATTTCTGATACTGTTCTATTTCAGGACTGATCTCATATACAGAATACCTATTTTTGCTGACAATCCTCACAAGTAAGTATTTTGCATTATATATTATAATGTGGTAATATATAATTGTTAATAGCTGCCCAGTAATTTTTCTAATTTTTATGACTTCTAGATTTCTGCATCACTTCCCAGCATAAAAAAAATGATTTTATATTAAGATCAGTGGTTACTGAACATTAGAGAATTAATATAAATGGATATTAAACCTGCTGAGTCCATCATTTATCAGTAGTTAATGGTACTTTAAATAAGCCCTGCAACGAGGGGTCAGAAATTGAATAGGTGGTTACAGCCATTAAAGAGAATTTGGAGGAGGGGAGGGAAGGAAGTCGTTTTAATAGTTATTTGTTAATCAAGTTTGGCAATGAGATGTTTATGTCTTAACAAGACTTGTTCCATGTAGAGCATAGTGTCACAATGTAGGAAAAGAAGTAGTCTGTCATGCACAACACTTCCAAAAGATGAGACTGGAAGCTTAAGTTCATAACTTGTCTGGACACTAAAAATCACAGCCTGAATAAAGACAATGGATTAGGGGTCACCTCACCTTGGATGATCCCTTAGAATATGTGTTAACTACTTGAATTAAACAATCTGTTCCCCCTTATATTTAATTGGAACACTCTTAGTTCCTTTCCCAGACCCGAACAAGAGCTCTGGGTATCTTGAATGCTTGTCTCTTTCACCAACAGAAATCGGTCCAATAAAAGATATTATTTCACCCACCTTCTCTTTAATATGCATATACTAAGGTGTATAAAGGACACTGTATAAATAGACAGCAGTCATTCACAATGTTCTTCTTTTGGAACCCATCACAGAAATTGGAAGGGACCATGAGAGGTCATCAAGTCCAGTCCCCTGCACTCATGGCTGGACCAAGTACCCTCTTAAACCATCCCTGACAGGTGCTTGTCTAACCTGCTCTGAAAAATGTCCAGTGATTGAGATTCCACAACCTGCCTAGGTTCCCCTATTCTTTCATATCATGCCTTGAGACAGTTGCTGCCATCACTCCGATTTTTAACCCATTTTCTTCTAATTCCTTCCCTGTTCCTTTTCTCTTCCTTGTGTTTTTTCTCTCCTGTATTTTAATGATTTTTCTGCTTGCCCTGTTCCCTGCTGATTACTTCAGTTGCCCTCCTCTCTACCTCCAGCCTTCATTTACGAAAGATGTGGAGGACATTTATTGTGCTGCACAAGGTTTGGCTGAATACCACAGGTTCAGGGAAAAGATATTTGGGTTGACAGGTACTTTTATTTTTGGCTGTCCTGGAAATGAAAAGTATATTGCAGCCACCTTCCTTAGGAGCTACTGTGAGAACAGCTTGGAAGGCAGGTGGCTTTCAAGAAAGCCCTCTGCTGCTTTCACAGCAAACATGATGGCAGTTCTTTGCTGGGGTGACCTTAGGTCTTTTAGCTTTCCTCACAGACACTCATCCCAGTATGTTGTCCGTGCATGTCGCCCTTTCTATATTACTTAGTACCTTCTCCCTCAAGCTGGAAAATATTAAAAGACAAGGAGAGCTTTTGAAGATAAAATATATATAATAGTCACTATGAAGTGAGGCCTCTGGCGAGGTGTAATATATTCCAATTGATTAACCATACAGGCACAGTTCTGTTAGCCAGTGTATCCTCTCTCAAACTGTTAGACTCATGAAAGCAGGAGAAAACCACAGATCTTAACTCTCTTGATGGCTGTGGGTGACGGACGTTCAATCATCCTCATGGACCTCTCTACACCATTTAACACTCACAAGATACTCGCAATCCTTGTGAGATACTGCTGTTCTGCCTGAAAGATGATGGCACTAAAATGATTTTGAGCTGTTCCTTGAAGGATGCACCCAAAGAATGGTGATGGAAAACCATATCTTTACTAGAGATGTGAAAGTTAGTTTAATTTAAAATTCTCTTAAACGTTCTGTTTTTAGAATGTTTACACGGTTAAAGGTGGTTGGGTTTGACTCCTCACTGTCACCGAAGCTAGACTCCAAGCCTCTCCGCCACTGGTGGGTAGCTGGGCCCAGCTGCGGGCTACCACCACCCACCCCCCCATACTGAGCTCTATCTCTCCCTGCCACTCGAAGTGAGCAAAGCCCAGCTATGGGCTACCTCTTCCCAGGGCTCCAAGCCTCCACACTTCTGTGTGGTGGGGAGGTATCCAGCCACTGGGCTCGGTTCACCGCGAGCAACAAACAGGCACGGAGCCCAGTATGGCGGGAGCCAGGGGTAGCTGCAGCTGGACTCCCCACCTCAGGTTCCAAGCCTCTGCACCTCAGCTGTCCGCAAGCAGGGGGCAGGTTTAGAGCCCAGCTGCGTCTAACCCCAGGCCTGGAGGCTTGGAACCCACAGCAGGAAGCCAAGCCCAGCTGCAGCTACCTCTGCCCCCCGCTCAGCTCCGATCCTCCCCACCAGTTGTGGGCAGCTGAGCCCAGCTGTGGGCTTTCCCCTCTAACCCCAGACACGGAGGCTTGGAACCCAGGGTGAGGGTAGCCACAGCTTGACTTGACTTCCCACAAGCAGCAAGGAGGCTTGGAGCCCAGCAGGGGGAAGGAGGAGGGCTAGCCTGCAGCTGGACTTGACTCCCTACAAGTGGCAGGGAGGCTTGGAGCACAGCACAGAGGGTAGGGATACCTGCAGCTGGGCTTGGCTGTCTGCAAGCAGGGTGGAGGTTTGGAGCTCAGCCGCGACTACACCCACCCCCAGTGCTGGGCTCCATGCCTTTCTGCCATTCATGGAGTACTGAGCCCAGCTTCAGCTACCACTCCCCAGAGGTGCAGAGGCTTGGAGCCCAGGGAGGGGGTAGCCCACAGCCAGGCTTTGCTTCCTGCAAGTGACGGGGTGGTTTACCCCACACACACGCTGTGCTCCATGCCTCTGTGCCACTTGTGGGGAGCAAAGCCCAGCTGCGTCCCCACTCTTGCGTCTCACCACCAGCAAGAGCTGCCTAGCTGCTCTTGTTGGTGGGGAGCGCAACTCAGATGCTGCTCTCCGCCACCCCAGTTTAAATGGCAAGTGGCTGTTCGAAATGTTTAAACAGCTGATCACCATTTAACTATTTGCACTTTTACATCCCTAATCTTTACCAACAAGCCCCTCACTTTGTAGAGTGCCTTAGGCATTAATTCTCTCTCCAGTCCTATTGATCATCTGCATACAGCTGCTGGGTGAACTGGTAAGATAACATGAACTCAAGTTCCAGCAGTAGGCAGATGACACACAGCTCTATCTCTCTTTCACCATACATGACCATACCAGTACAATCGAGATGGCTCAGAGCTTGGAATAAATTTGCTCATGGATGAAACTGAACTCAGACATGATAGAGGTTGTGAAGATGGGCAAAGGAAAGTGCCTCCTGGCTGAACTGCAGCAGTGCAATACTAAGCATGAAAACTTTCAGCCTTCAGGAAACTCCACTAATACAGAACACAGCACTGTGCATAGTGTTGATATAAACTAATCCATCATCGAAATATACTGTCATCCCCTCCTTAGTGACCTTCCAGTGACACAGCTCATGACCCAATCATTGTGAATATGAGCAATGCTAACTGCACAATTGTTGCTCAAAAGTGTTTCCAAAAAGATGGTAATTGCCTAGAAGGATTATGGCAGAGAAATGGTCTACATGAACTAGAGGGGTGAAGTAAGGTCAGCTCTTACATAAGAATTCAAGATAGGCCACCTTGGTTACTACTGGTATTTAAAAGAAGGAAAATATTCTTCCATGCAAATTGAAATGCCAGCCAATGGTTTCTGAATCCAAAAATGGCAGACAGGATATAGCTCATCAGTAAAAATCTGAAACTAATTTGTTCATTTGTTTCACAACAAAATAGATGATCATACTGGTCCTTTCTGACCTTAAAGTCTATGGAAAAAAAAAAACAGATAGTCATAAACACATTTAAAATAAGAGAAACCCATTGCATCAATATTCTTATAGCCTATGTTTTAATTAAAATCAGATGGCAGAAGATTCTGTTTCTTTAAATTCAGTTGTTAGACTTCAGAATTAAAACCAATGTTGGTACATTGGATCCAATACAAAGGAAATGAAGCAGCTTCAAAGCAAGCAATATTTCACATTTTCAGACAATCAGATGACATTATTTCCAGGGTATATCATATAAGACTGGATTGAACTGCAAAAACAAAGGAACCTATGTATACAGGATGGATCCAATGTTAATTTTGCTTCTAAAGTTGCAAACACGATTATCGTGTACATCATTCTGAAAGCAAATGTCAACAAGGGTTAGTATTTCCATCTGTATCTAATATCTATCCCATATCAGTCAGTTCTTGATATTTCATAATTATGTAGTCTTTGTGTCTATTGCTACTAGAAACAATCAGATTATTGCAATAAGCTCTCGGAGGTTTTATTTACTTCTTTTTAATAGGATTCCCTAGTACCACACAGTTATTCTCTAACTCTGCTGTCCTCTGGTACTACCTCTCTAGAGCAATGGTTCCCAACCTTTTCAGTAACACAGCATACTTCAATGAGACAAACAGTTCCACAGCACACCCACTTTTTTCAGCTGAATTCATTGCTCGTAAACGTCGCGTTTACTTACATTTACTATGGTTATGGTCTTACTAGAGAGATTTGCAACATAGTGCATACAACAAGCTAAAGAAGGATCAAATGCATTAATGTTTCAATCCCCCAGAAAAAAATACACATCATCTCAGTTTTGCCCTTTGGCCACCTGCGTTTAGAATGTTCACATTTTAGAATCGAAAGACCAATACCTCGCTTTTAATATGATGATTAATTTTCATGAGTTTTATGATTTGTAATTTTGGTTGGATAGACTATTGTTTAAGATGAAACAATGTTTGTTTTACATTGATTTTCATTACCTTTGTACAAAATTTCACAGCACACTTGGACAGTTCTCATGGCACACCAGTTGAAAACCCCTGCTCTATAGGCTGAGATATTGCCAGTTTCTGTGCACCTAGACAGATCTGAAATCCAGTATCTGGGAAGCAAGGGTCTGTGCTGAAAATATGCCTTCATGATAAATGAAGGCCTCAGTTTACCTATTGCAGTACTTTCTTCCCATTCAGACATACCTCATATCGCCACAATTATCTTGTATTCAGTGTCAAGGCTTAGTTAATACTCATGGTTAGTCTCTGCAATAGGTTGTGAACAACTAAAAGCCAGCAGTTCTTTCCTCGTGAGTGACTCCAGGAGCTGAGCCTGCCATCTCTATCAAACACATTATTCCAATTAGCCCACTATAGAAGTTGGAGATAATTAATACTCTTTTGCTGTGCAGGACCAAATGCAACTTACACTTGCGGCTTATATTCAGGTCTGATATTCAGATTTTACAGTTTTGCCTGACAGTGTAATAAAATACAAACATATATCTGTGCTCGTCTTTGAACCACATCTATGTTATAAAATTCATACCATTGGTATTACATCATATCAGATAAGAGTGTCTTCTTGTGAACTGTATCAGCAGTTTTAACCCCTATATTTTACGTAAGCCTACTTTCTTATCTGTAAATTGCAACACAGATGACGTGAATAATCTTACAATAAATCATTACATTTATATTCTCTAAAGTTATGATGGGATATGCACTTATTATTATTGAACCAGAGAACTCTCCTGATGAAAAGTTTCAAATGAAATATTTCCATAGACAGGAACCGCTTTAACTCTTCATGTCATCGATCCTCATCAGTTGTGGCCAGGGTTTCCCTAGGGCTCAGATTAGCACACTGTAGTCATATTTGTCAAATATTAGTCTTAGTGGCTGGAAGGAAGAGACTGAGGTTGTTTGATGCCGGAACAGGGGTACAGTGATTTCTAAAGACAATATGTTGTATAACATTTTTGCCAGATTCACTGGAAAGCAAAGAGGGGCATTTTCTTAATTTTTTCACTTTGCAAAAATGTGAGCTTTGAGCACGTTAGAAAAAGCAAGGGCCAAGACTTTTGTCTCTCAAGGGACCTCACATACCCAAGGAGGATTGTGCATTGTATTACATGTTATATTCCTGGAGACTTTTGTGACTCCAGTGAACTTAAAGGAGATATCCCGCAGCTTTCTTCTAATTGATGCTTTGTCTGCATAGAGATACAAACTCCCAGATATCAGTGGGGTCACTTACTACCACAGTGGACTTCAAACATGTTTTAGTGTCAAATTACTTCTGGGCAGGCTTTTTAACGGTGCAATTCTCTGGTGAGTCAAGTAGCCTCAGTGGACAAAGTACGTAGTTCAGACAGTGTTTTTGTTTTCTTAGTGCCTACTAAACACAGTCCTGATTAAATTGTCCTGCGGTACAAAGGGCAGCAACTTACTGAAAGAAATGCAGTGCGTGTTTTTACAAACTATTTGCATCATTTCATTTTTAAAAAAAGATTTGGGGAACAAAATACACAATGCATTTAACGGAGAAAAAATTGAAGCTCAAATGTGTACAGATATACTGATCAGGAAAAGAAATATTTCGGCTGACTCAGGACCCTGTGGCTATTCCCCCAACCTCCAAGCTGAGAAATAGGTATGATTTACTTCTTACTTCTCAAGGCTGAAAAGATTGGTATATGCAGATGCTTCATTACTTAGAGGAAGAAGTATCTGACACCACTCTACAGGGATTCTTCTAACCAATTTGAGAGCACTGATTGGATTTGGATGTTTCTTTCCTCTCTTCTTATCTGGAAAGTAGGTCATTACTTAGAGCTAGCGCGTAGAGATGGTCAGTGACAATGGAGAAAATGGGGAAGCATGCTGAGGTTTCATAGGAAGAGAACCTAGGGCATTCAAATAGACTGAATTTTCAGTACAGGTGAAAACAGACTCTGCTGTATTTAGGTACTATTAGTATTCCATTACCTACACCCTTGCCTTTTGACATGTATATAAAACATTGTTTTCTAACATTGACGTAATAGCTGCTGATGGATGGTATGGCTTGTTGAGAATTTGAAGCATCTGCGTAACTGTGGAAAACTGAAACTGCAGGTGATAGTTCTGCAGCATTAATTATTTACAAACATATATGTATTTTTTTATACTTCATTGCAGAACCACAAACTGGATTTCATATTGCTTTTAAAATGTTGGATGCAGATGGCAATGAACAAGTTGAAAAGAAGGAGTTTTTTAAGGTATGTGTTCATATTCATTTTTTAAGTCTACAGATCATTCTGTAGATTATATCCACCAGATGAGTAGTACATTAAAAACTTTCAAGTGTAGTCTTTGTTATCTAATCTGTGATCACATTTTACAGAAACCTATATTTGCTAATACGTTTTATTGATATGAAAGGAGAATATAAAAAAGCATCACCACAGAGTTTAAAAGTAGTTATATCATATTTGAAGTAAACTTTTATAAACCTTACATTTCACCCATATCTTCAGACCTCTGTATAGTAATAGTAGTCTTTGTCCCAAATTTGGCCTACCTTAATGTATCACCTAGGGAAAGTCTTCCAGTTTCTAAATAATGACTTTAAAACATCCACCGGTCTCTGATTTTTTTTAATTAGATTGTGCATTTCCACAATAGTAAACCAATATTGTTCCCAAGTAGGTGTAGAAGTTAGGGTTGGGGAAATAAACTCTAAATTTATATTTGTAACACAAGTGGGGGAAAGTGTTCCACAAAGAGAAAAAGGAAACTGTGAAAGACTTTATTTTAAAGTTCCTAACAGACTATCATTAATTACATAGAGTATAAAATACTACTGTAAATATTCAACAGAGTTCTCACTTGTAAATATATCTTAAATATTCAAGTCAAAAATAGAAAATGAAAATAACAGAAACCTGGACACTTTTTATGCACTCTCATTATGAGCTCCTATTACATGACTATAGATAAGATTTTGTAAGAAGCAAAAATGACTGCTGCCCTCCTTCATGAATTACTCTCTAACATTACCCTAATGATAAACAGTTCTGTGATCAAAGTAAAACATACGGTAGACTCCACTTACTCTGAACCTTAATAATTGGCACACCCGCTTGATTGGGAAGATAGCCAAGGAGTCCATGGAATGTATTTCACTGACTTTAAACACTGGGATAATGGCACACCAATTGTTACCATAAATTTCTCACTGTGTAGCCCTTTGTTCATTTCATGCTGTTTTTCAGCTGGGTCATAGTTGCCAAATTAGTGGCTTGCCTTAATATTGTTTTTGGAAAATACATTAATGCTTTGGAGTACCCTTTTGAAAACAATATCTGATACTAAACAGTGTTTCCCAATGCAATGTGTTCCCATGGAGTCTTTAAATAATTGAAACAATTGCTTAATTTGGGTACATTTGTTTCTCTGTTTCTTCCAATTAGGAAGATTCTGCTGAACTGTAATTCAAATATAAATTGCACAAACAAATGACCAAGTTCCATTCAGTACCATTGGCAAAGTCTAGGCCCAATCCTTCAAGGAGCTTGATTGCCCTCAGTTCTCAATAGGTCCTATATGGAAGTTCTTCAAGGTGTGAAGAAGTTGTTCTATGAAAAATAAAGTCACGAATGAAAAATGAAACCAAACTACAAAACAGCCTTTTTTGCGGTTCTTACACACTGATTCTTACCCACAGTTCTTACCCACTGATCCTTACCCACTGGTTCTGATAATCTTCCAACAGGGCTGTATCACAGCAATTAAAACTCATACTTAGGGCAGGTCTACACTTGAAGCAGTACATCACCACTGTAGCGCGTCTCTGTGCTGATGGGAGAGCGCTCTCCTGTGGGCTTAATTACTCCACCTCTGCAAAAGGCAGAAGCTATGTCAGCAGGAGAGCATCTCCCACCAGCATAGCACTAGAGTGAATAACGCTTAGGTCACTGCAACTTGCATCGCTCTGGGGAAAGGGGATCTTTTCACACCCCTGGGCAACATAAGTTAGATCAACTTAAGAGGTACTGTAGAACTGCCTTAATCGGTGAAATGTGTCTCTGCCACCTAATATTACTTTTGAGCTGTACAATACAGTACGTTGATACGATACACATATGGATAAGTCCTTTAAAGGAAATTAAAGTCTGTGCTTTTTTTTTTTTTTTTTGGTCTGGCTGCCTGCAGTACCGGTGCATGAAAAGGTCACTTTCCCACTGCTTTCTTTTACGGTGTACTGCTGCAGGAAAGCAAGCAAGAAAAATCCTGCTTATGTATATTAAAAGTCTCTCTTCATGTTATATGTTTTAAATTGCATATCTGATTTCCATGTTTCAGTCGATTTTAATTGAATTATCCAGTATTAACAACTGAAAGTAATCAAAGGTGGTAATACAAATCAGTGCAAAAATTAAAATTAAAGGCAATCCTATTAAGTGAGTCGTTGTAGTAAGAAAAATTAATTTACTTTGCATATCTTTTTATAATGTATTAAGGAATTAAAACGGAAATTGTAAGAGCACATAAAATGTAATGCAAACCCATGAAAGTCATTACATTCAAAATTGTCCATAAGAATGAGAAAAGAATTGCTTTATCGGGCAAATAGTTACAGAAATTTACAGAAATTTTCTTTGTTTTTTTGTCACCTCTCATTCCCTCTGCCACAGAGTGGTCTTGTTTTAGGAGGAAGGTGGAACAAAGCCCATGTGGATATAGAACAGGAAGAGGAGGAACAATCTCTGTAGTCAGAGGGAATTTTCTCATATAATTAGATATTAAACATTTATGAGAGGTGACTATTTTAAAGCATTCATTTCTGTGCAGCACTAGTTTGCTAGCTTACAAATCAAAACTAAGAATTTATCATCAGACCTTTGGACTTTGCATATCAGCTGTAAATGTAATGGAAGAATATCCTGGTCCTTAAGCTTTTAGAATGTTAAAAATTAGAACTGTTGCATAAACACCAGTACTCTAACTAAACCAAGTGTAGCTGACAAATTAACAAACTGTCTGGATAGCTAACAAAAATCTACTCACCCCGTAGTGTCATGATTAGCTTCCAAAGATTATAAGTCACAACTCTTGTATGGGTTCATTTTGCCTCTGTTTCACAACTTTGCCTCCTCCTGTTTTTATTCCACTCTCCTCTCAGTGATGTAATATGTTCACTCTGTACAGTGTCACACTGATAACCCAGTAAGTGTTATTTTGATACTACTGTCTATTGGGTTTTTTGGGGTTTTGTTTTGTTTTTTTTCAATTATAGAATGACAAAAAAATCTTCTGCATATCACGGAAAATCTGTTTTGGAACATTACTTTTCAATCTGCTTCCTATTAATGTCAATCAGATTTGAGGCGGTCTCTCTGGTAGTATGATCAAAGAAGGAGAGCAGGTATACTGTCTCCCAGACTGATTGAGTCACAATTATACCAGGTTCTGAATGTACTGGAAAGGTCTATTCCATACCTGAAAAATGGGCCAATGTCCCTCATGTCTGGTGGAAGCTCATGAGCAATGTCTGTGCCCACTAATCCTCAAATATGGGGTGGTCCGGTTCTTGTTCAAAACAAATGACATAAATTATCTTGCAAGTTACAATCTTCACTTTGTGGGGAAGGTCAGTAAGAAGGCAATATGAGGCCAATTCTTGCAACATCTGAATTCTTCCCATTTTTGAACCCCAATCTGTGGGTTTCAGATCTGGATACGATATGGAAAATGCCTTGATTGTTTATAATTGCCTTGGGGTAGTGGAAAGAAATAGTTCATCCATGAAAATAGGAATAAATCAGCACCTTCAATACTCTTAATTATGAGTTACTTTTGACTCTACTTTGGAACCTGGCACTAACAGCCAGAGTTGTTTTAAAGTGACTTTTTAGAGCTTATCAACACTTGAAAGTTAATTTGGATTAATATGGGATGTGAATTTAAAGTGCCATAACTGCCTCTAAATAATTCCATATATGGACACTTATTTTGGAATAAGTGAATCCACACATGGATCTATTCTGATATATATCTACGTGTAGATACGCCCTTATTCTTCTTTGAGTAGTGTCCCTATGGGCACTCCACTGTAGGTGTGTGTGCACTCCCATGCTCTTGATCTGAGATTTTTGGTAGCACTCCGTCCTACTTCATATGTGCTGCTCCCAGCCAGCAATGAGGCTAGCTAGCACATGTAGGCATTAGTTCCTCAGTTCCTTCTTGACCACGCTTGATTAGAGATGGAGCTAATAGCTGTCCATTTGTAGATCATTAACTCTCTTAAATTTACTTCTTTTATAGCCCCCTTTTCTTTCTTACTCACATTTGTTTTGACCAGTCCTTAAAATAAGAAGAAATAGAAGAGCAGGAAAGGACTCTGTCTTTCACAAGTCCTGTGGATGGACCCCCATGGACATGGGTACATTCAGCGCCCCTGGTTTCAAAAAGTGCCTCAGTTGCAAACAGTGAGCCCTGGTGACTGATGGATATTTGCAGTGCATTAATTGTCTGGGAGAAGAACACATTCCACAGAAGGGTGCATTAATTTGTGTCAGCAGCTGAAGCCCAGCTTGAGGAAAGACAGAGAACCTGAGGTTCAAACTCCTACTCATGGAGTCAGCCCTTCAACCTCTGGAGCCCAACGAGAACCCTCTCTGCAAACTTCCACCTCGAGGAGAGATGAGCTCAGGCAGATGCTTATGAGCCACTCACATAAGACCTCTTTAAAAAGGTCAATGAGTCTGTTGCCTTCTCCAAGAGTATCCCTGTATCAGGATCACCTCTAGGGACACTACTTGAAGAAGTTATTCACCTTGCACACTAACCATGGTTCTTCAAGATGTGTGTCCCTATGGTGCTCCACAACTCACCCTACTCTGCCCACCTTCCTCCCCTTTCCTTCGGAGTTCTTGTCATTGACCCTGTGGTAGAGAAAGAACTGAGGAAGGAATGCCCATGCACACTAGCTAGCCTTGTGGCTGGTGGAGAGCAGTGCACACACAGGCGATGTGGATTGATACCAAAAATCTCTGATCAACAGCACGTGGGGCTCAGACACCCCTACAGTAGTGCACCAATAAAGGACACATCTCAAAGAACCATCATTACTGCACAAGGTGAGTAACTTTTTCTTCCTATCACAAAATCCCAATTGGTCTCTTCCTCTAACACTTCAATAACTAAATCCCTAATTAGCCTAGCTAGTGGAACCCTCTAACCCCTCTGTTCATGATGTATGTGAAGCTACTGAATTTAGAGGTTCTGCTCAGCTCTTTCCTTTTTAATCAACCCCACACAAAGCTGATTCCTTGCTCTCCTACTGTCTGGTAGAGATAATGACCTGGCTGAAAGGTTGCTGGCATGAGCCCTAACCCAGATAAGAGAGAGGCAGTGCTTATAGGTGGGGAAAATATTTCAAGGAACCGGAAAGTATTGTAACTGCACTCTCAAATGAAAGTTTTTGCTTGCCAATTTTCAAAGTGATTTTATAATTTCTGTTTCTTATGGGATTCCTCTTTGTTCATGAATTCTCACTTAGCAGAAGTGCCCAGAAACTCTTTGGCCCAAGATTTTATCTTTTTGTCTTTGACCTCACCTTCATGACTTTATCTCAGGGCTAGACCACTGTACCGTACCCTTCTTTGGGCTTCCCTTGAATGCAGCTTAGAAGCTTCAGATATTGCAGAATACTCTTGGCCTCTTTGTAGTATCCACAAAGTTCTTAGTCTAGGAACCATTTCTTCCTCTCTCCCTTTTCTTTTTCCACTGCAGTACCTGCATTCTGCAAGAATACTTCAGCTGTCACTCTTCAGGGTGAAATTTGCAGACAGAAGTGGTGACACATTCAGAGCCAAAATCTGACCACATTTAGGCTTGTCTTTACCAAGAAAAAGTATATTTTGAACACATTAGCTTGTCAGGGTAAACGCTGGCCTCACAGTAGGGTTTACCTTGGCCAGCCATAACACGTAACAAATACAGCTGGCTTGTCTACACTAAGGCTAAAATCCTGACCCCAGTGAAGTCAATGGCAAAACTCCCACTGAATTAAACAAGGTCAAAATTTTACCATCGAATTTTAACATATATTAACTAACGTATTAAAAATGCATTTGTACGCTTTGTGTGATGGACATGTCCTCTTTGTGTGATGGACACAGCCTAAGTGT
The DNA here is from genome assembly GCA_007922175.1 of Pelusios castaneus. Taxonomy (NCBI): domain Eukaryota; kingdom Metazoa; phylum Chordata; order Testudines; family Pelomedusidae; genus Pelusios; species Pelusios castaneus. The sequence goes on from ML685902.1 coordinate 204,725, forward strand.
AGTAGCATTTTCTGTAGGTACTATAATTCCTTTAACAGCTTTTTGATTGATAATCTTCCAGTTTTGTTCTTTTTCAGGGAAATTAGTTTGATTGTTGTAGGAGGAGACAGAGCACATGCTCTTTAATCTGAGACAAATGTTGTGGGTCATTGTAATACAAAAAATGGAAAGTGATGAATGACTTATAGAAGCCTGTAATAACTTAATAAAATGAGTTATCTCATCAATTAATGACAAATTCTCTAATAAAGCAGAGCTGCATTACAGCAGGGGCTTAAGGGGCTGAAGCCCTGGGCCCCAGCCAAAAAGGGGGCCCCAGGCTCCATCTCCCTAAAAGTCCTATCCGGCTCCTCCTCACCCATTCAGCGCCAGTGGGGCTGGAGTGCTGAGAGCACTCCTGCCCTGCTATAGGCCTGGTTCTGTGCTCCCGCCCTGCTCCAGGACTGGCTGGTCTGTCCCCGGGGACAGAACGGGATGAACCAACGCCTGTTTGTTCTGCTTGGGGGCACGGGGCCAGCTGGCTCTTGGCGCAGTCTCTGCCACAGCCGTCCAGGACCCCTGGCCCTGGGGGCTACATCAGAGTCCCCGCTCTGCACCAACTAACCCCACCTCCGCCCTCGGGGTAGAATGGCCGAGGTGGGAGCACCCTTTGGCCCTACCTTACCCCCCTCTCCCTCTGCGACAGATTTCCATGCTGGGAATGTGTGGGCCCAGGCAGTGGGGAGACCCCCATGGTGGGGGGCAGCCCAGGGCCCCCAGGCCGGTTAATCTGGCGGTGTAATGAATGCATTCAGTTTTGGTACACATTCAGAAAACACAAATAGTTCATGCATTAAGCAGTGAATATATGGTGCACATGGTGAATTCATTGACCTTTTGAACACATCTTTGTAGTTGCACAATTTTAACAGCCCTTACACACACAGCTCTCACCGCCACCCGAAGCCCTGCAGCTGGACTAGGGGGCTAGCCCAAACGGGCGAGGGCAGCCGGTTCGGGCCAGCCCCCTAGCTCAGCCCCGGGGCTGCGGGTGGTGGCGGGGGCTGCGCGCTTAAGCGCCGCAGCCCCCGCTGCCATCCGAACCCCTGCAGCTGGAGCCCAGTGGATGGCAGGGCCGACGGTCGACCCCCTCCACCCACCGGGCTCCAGGGAGCTCAGGTGGCCAGCGGCTGGAGCCAATCAACTTCATGAGAATCCAATGAGAAGGATTGGACATTATAGACACACCTCTGGGGAATTAGGGAACTGGGATTGACTGTTACCTGCAGGGTGAAATTAAGGGTGGCTGAGTCCCAAGGAATTTGCTGGTGTGCTGCGGCACTGATACATAGTACAATCTCCAGCATAGCTCATTCTTGCTAAGGCAGCAGGGGTAATAGTGTCTTTTGGTTCTGGGCTGCTGAGTGGAGCATGTCACATGTGCACATCACAAAAAAACTAGAAACCGAAAATCGATTTAACATGGACATCAGACTATGCTCTCACGCCTAGAGGTGGGACATACCTTGTCCTCTCCAGAGGTAACAGTTCTATACCTACCAAAAGCATTAAATTCATTTAAAAATTCAAGAGATGAAAATCTGTTTTTGTTTTCAAAAATGAAGAAATCTATTCTACGAAAGCTAGTCCCTTCTGAGAATATTGCTTCTTAATATATTTCTTTGGTAGAGAGACATCAATTCTGCCTCATCCTCTTTGACTTATTTTATTTAAAGGATGAGGGCCATCAGTGTATTACTGTGATGAACGGATATAAATATTAAACACGGTTAAATGTTACAATGTGATGAGACTCTTAGAGCTACTGAGTAATGAATCTCTTGCTTAAGGGCACAGTTCTCTCTATTCCACTTTGAACAATCTCCTCTGCCATCTCCTCCCACCCTCTTTGTCCTGGAAAAACCTCTTCAAACTCCTGAAAGACCCAGAACTAGGTTTACAATAGTGCCAAAGGCACCGTGGCCCCGGGTCCATACTCAGAAGGGGCTCCATTGTCCGGACCGTGGTTCCGTCTGCATTCCACCCTGAAGCCCTGCCCCCAGTTGGCTTCCCTCACATTTATGTTTGGCCTGCTGGGGGGGCAGGAGGAAGGAGAGGAGGCTCATCCTTCTCTGCTTCGCTTACCCCCCAGCATACTCAGCCCTGTCCCTGGCAGCCGGGCAGGGAGCAGAAGAGGCAGAACCAGCCACTTTTCATGCCATTTCCCACTCTGGGTCACTGCTGTGGTGTCCAGCTGGGGAGATGATGGCAGCAGTCTTCTCCCCTGCCCCTGCCCAGGCCCAGCTTCCAGGGACAGGCCATAAGAGCCAGGGTCTCCCTCCTGTGTAGCACTTTTCTGGCTCGCTTGGCCCCTGTCCCAGGCAACTGTGCCAGGAGGGGGCAGCCTACCCGCCACCTCAGTTCTTGCTGCACAGAGCAGCGGCTCTGAGTGGCCACCCTCAGCTGGCATGAGAAGCAGCTCCGTCCTGCTCCCTGCCTGGGCCTAGATGCCAGGGAGAGCAGCTGAGCAACCAGCAAATGTGCTGGGAAGAGGCACAGTGGGAGGGGGACAGAACTGCCTCTTCTTTCCCCGCCCCCACCCCAGGAAACTTTGGTGTGATCAGGAGAATGCGGCAGCTCCCAGGACTCAACACGGGGGGGCGGGGTCACTGAGGAAGTAGGTACCAGCTGCACAGCATTCCTAGGAGATATTGTCCACCTCTCCCCACCAGGTGTGCTTGTTTGTGGCCCCTGCCTCCTTCACGGACCAACCCCCCTCTGCTCTGCTATGCTCTTGCTCCTGCCACCTCTACAAAAATGAGTGTTTCCAAGGGTAAATGTTTATGAGTCAGTAAAGCTAATACTGAGTTGGTGACACCTCATATGTCCAGTGGAGCTGAGATTCACAGCTTAATACATTTTTTTCTCCAATCTTCTGGCAGATTATAGTGCTATTGATAAATGGGCCAACGTGGAGTCTATTTGGAAACATTATTTTGTGCTTGCATAGCAGTTTATGTCAATCAGATTGCAAGAAAGAGCAAACATGAATACAACACCGTAAAGGCTCATGTCAAGAATAACCCTAGTAAATTCAGGATGCTGCAGTTTCTTTTTTAACCTCTGCCAGCTTTCTTAGAGAGCTAATTTCTTCTTGCTGAACTGAGTCTTGATTTGACCCAAATACAAATTGAAATTGCCACAAAGAATTCAAAAAGAAACTCTTTGTCTCTGTCATTCTATTTTCATATCTTAAAAATTAGTTTTCTGTAGCTTTCACAATATGCAACCTGGCAGTATTTTGACTTCTCTCAATGTTTTCAGATTTAGCAGATCCCAAAGTAGAAACCAGAAATAGTGAAAAATGAAGGCAAAAAAACAGCAGAAACCCACACCCTCTTCAGTGCTGAGAAGAGCATTAAGCATAACTTTCCTATTGTCGAAAGACAACAGAGTCCTGTGGCACTTTTAAAGACTAACAGATTTATTTATCGCATGAGCTTTCGTGGGAGAAAATCCCACTTCGTCAGACGCTTTGAAGATGGGAAACTTACAGAATGGGAGGAAATTAAATGCAGGGGAGTGTATGATATAGGATCAGGTCAGGCTGTAACAGCAAATCAAAATAGGTGTTAGGATTCAAACACTGGGAAACAGCACATAGAGGAAGGTGAGGTCAAATCACCTGTTGTAATGAGAGAAAAATCCATAGTTCCTGTTTAACCCCAAGACAACTGAGTCAAATTTGCATATAAATTCGAGTTCTGCAGTTTCTCTTTGAAGCTGTGATTTGTTATTCATCTGTTTCAACACAGCTATTAAGTCGTCAAGGGAGTAAGCAGAGAGATTGAAGTGTTCCCCTATTGGTTTTGTAGGGCTGCAATTTCTGATGTCAGATTTGTGTCCATTTATTCTTTGGCGCAGAGACTGTCCTGTTTGTCCAATATAAGGCAGAAGGGCATTTCCGGCACATGATGGCATAAATCACATTGGTGGATGAGCAGGTGAAGAAGCCCTTGATGGAGTAGGTGGCTTGATTTGGTCCTGTGATGGTGTCTTCAGTGTAGATATGAGGGCAAAGTTGGCAGCGTGATTTGTTGCAGGGATATGTTCCTGCTTTAGTGTTTCTGTTGTATGATCTGTAGTTGCTGGTAAGTATCCTTTTAAGGTTAGGGGGCTGTCTGAAAGCAAGGAGAGGTCTGTCTCCCAAGGGAGTTTTGCATTTTATCCTCAGTCCTTAATTTAAGGATTTTAATTTTAATCTTGTTCTGGTATATATACAATATGTAGCTTTATTTTGTATATTTACTGTTATGTAGAGTTTGTTACCATGTCCAGTTGCATCACATAATGGCAGACAGCTAAAAGAGACAGTTTATAAAGTGCCTGTATACAGATGCTAGAAATCTAAATAATAATATGGGTGAACTTGACTGCTTTAAATTAAATGAGGATATTGATATAGTAGGTATCATAGAAACTTGGTGGAATGAGGATAATCAATGAGACACAGTAATCTCAGTGTACATTATATATCAGAAGAATAGAATAATAGGTCATTCTGGTGGGGAAGTGCCACTATAATGAAAGAAAGCATAGCATCAAATGAAGTAAAAATCTCAAATGAACAAAACTATGCTGTAGAATCTCTGTGGATAGTAATTCCATGCTTGAATAATAAGAATATAGCAAGTTCCAGAGGGGTAGCCATGTTAGTCTAAAAATCACTTTTTATAATGAGAAAGCCAGCCCATATCTCTATTCAAACCCAACTTAATGGTATCAGATTTGCATATGAACGCTAACTCTGTAGTATCTATTTGGAGCTTTGATTTAGAATTACCCTATTTAAGTACTGTAACAGAAATGTCTTTCAGAGAGTGAGCCTGGAGATTGAAGTGTTCCCCTATTGGTTTTTGAATGTTGCCATTTCTGATGTGCCCAGTCATTCTTTTGCGCAGAGACAGTCCGGTTTGTCCAGTGTATAAGGCAGAGAGGCATTGTGAGGCATTGTTGACACATGATGGCATATATGACATGGGTGGATGAATAGGTGAATGAGCCCCTGATGGAGTAGCTGGTTTGATTAGAATATAGAATAAGAATAGATAGGAACATAGCAGTAGAACTATATTAGCAACCACCTATCCAGGATGGTCAAAGTGACTGAAATGCTCAGGAAGATTAGAGAGGCTATAAAAATTTAAAAATGAATAATAATGGGGGATTTCAACTATCCCCATATTGACTGGTACATGTCACCTCATGATAGGATGCAGAGATGAAGTTTCTTGATACCTTAAATGACTGCTTTTTGGCAGCTACTCCAGGAACACACAAGAGGAGAGGCAGTCGATGTAATCCTATATGGAGCACAGGATCTGGTCTAAGAGGTGACTATAGTTGAACCACTTGGTAATACTGATCATAATAAAATAAAATTTAACATCCCTCTGGCACCAAAAGCAGCCCACCATGGTAGCATTTTATTTCAGAAAGGGGAGCGACACAAAAAATGAGGAAGTTAGTTAAACAGAAACTAAAACGTACAGTGCCAAAAGGGAAATCCACAAAAGCTGCATGGAAACTTTTTAAAGGCATATAATAGAGATTCAAGCTAACTGTATACCCTAAATTAAAAAACATAATAAGAGGACCAAAAGAGTGCTACCATGGCTAAACAACAAAGTAAAAGGAGCAATTAGAGACAAAAAGTTGTCTTTTAAAAAGTGGAAGTAAAATCTTATTGAGGAAAATAAAAAGGAGTCTAAATTCTGGCAAGTGAAGTATAAAACTGTAATTAGGAAGGCCAAGAAAGAATTTGGAGAATAGCTAGTTAAAGAATCAAAAAGTAACAGCAAAAAGTTTTTTAAGTACATCAGAAGCAGGAAGCCTACTAAACAACCAGTGGGGGCCCCAGGACAATCAAAATGCTAAAAGACTTCTCAAGGAAGATATGGTTATTGGGGAGAAACTAAATGAATTCTTTGTATCAGTCTTCACAGCTAAGGATGTGAAGGAGATTCCCAAATCTGAGCCATTCTTTTTAGGTGACAAAACTGAGGAACTATCCCAGATTGTGGTGGCTTTAGAGGAGGTTTTGGAACAAATTGATAAATTAAACAGTAATAAATCACCAGTACCAACTGGTATATCCACCCAAGAGTTCTGAAGGAACTCAAATGGGGAAATGCAGAACTATTAACTGTAAAATATAACCTATCATTTAAATCATCGTCTGTACTAAATGACTGAAGGGTAGCTAATGTGACACCAATGTTTTTAAAAGACTTCAGTTGTGATCCTGGCAATTACAGGCCAGTAAGTCTAACTTCAGAACCAAGACAAATTGGTTGAAATTATAGTAAAGAACAGAATTATCAAACATTTACTTGAACATGTTTTGCTGGGCAAGAATCAACATCGGTTTTGTACTGGGAAATCATGCCTCACAAATCTACTAGAATTCTTTGACACGGTCAAAATCATGTGGACAAGGATGATCCACTGGGTATACTATACTTAGATTTTCAGAAAGTCTTTGAAGAAGTTCCTCACCAAAGGCTCTTAAGCAAGGTAAATTGCCATGGTATAAGGGGGAAGATGTTGGATCAGTAAGTGGTTAAAATACAAAAAACAAAGGGTAGGAAAAAATGGTCAGTTTTCAGAATGGAGAGAGGTAAATAGTGGTATCCCCAGGGTCTGTACGGGGACCAGAGTTGTTCAACATATTCATAAATGATCTGGAAAAAGGTGTAAACAGTGAGGTGGCAAAATTTGCAGATGATACAAAACTACTCAAGATAGTTAAGTCCAAAGCAGACTATGACATGTTACAAAGGGATCTCACAGAACTGGGTGACGGGGCAACAAAATAGCAGGTGCAATTCAATGTATATAAATGCAGATGAATGCATGTTGGAAAATATAATCACAACTATACATGTAAAATGGTACAGTCTAACTTAGCTGTTACCACTTAAGAAGAAGATCCTAAAGTCATTATGGATAGTTCTCTTAAAACATCCACTCCGTGTGCAGAGGCAACCAAAAAAGCTACCATAATGCAGGGAATCATTTGAAAAGGGATAGATAATAAGACAGAAAATATCATATTGCCATTTTATAAATCCATGGTACACCCACACCTTGAATACTGCTTGCAGATTCTGGTTGCCCCATCTCAAAAAAGATATATTAATATTGGAAAAGGTACAGAAATGGGCAACAAAAATAATTAGGGGTATGCAACAACTTCCATGTGAGTAAAGATTAATAAGACTGGGACTTTTCAGCATGGAAAAGAGATGATGTGGGATGGAAAGGAAAATGATAGAGGTCTATAAAATCATGACTGGTGTGGAGAAAGTAAATGAGGAAGTGTTATTTACGCCTTCCCATAACACAAGAACAAGAAGTCTCCAAATGAAATTAATAGGCAGCAAATTTAAAACAAATAAAGGGAAATATTTCTTCACGTAACACACAGTTAACCTTTGGAACTCCTTGCCAGAGGATGTTGTGAAGGCCAAGACTATAATGCGGTTCAAAAAAGAACTAGATAAGTTCATGGAAAATAGGTCCATAATGGTTATTAGCCAGGATGGGAAGGGATTGTTATTTGTCAGAGGCTGTGAATGGGTGATGGGATGGATCATTTGATTACCTATTCTGTTCATTCTCTCTGAAGCATCTGGCATTGGCCACTATTGGAAAACACGATACTGAGCTAGATGGACCATTGATCTGACACAGTATGGCCATTCTTATGTTCTTAAGCCTTTGATTTTAGAATGTCAAAGAAATTAAACAATGCTTTCTTATTTATCAGAGTAAGACATTATTTAGAAATAACTGTAATTAAAATATGGCTTTAGGAAGTGTCATGCAGTCAGTGGTCAAAAATTGTATAGGGATCAGAGGGACCAAACTAGGCTCATTTGTAGGGTAAATTTTCATTCATGTTCATGCCTGTGTTTTTTGCAAGTGGATAGTTGGTTCACATGATTAAGTATTCTTGTTTGTCAGAAAGGAAGTATATGGACACATAAAGACAAACTGACTTCAGTCACTTTGCTTAAAGCCCTGAGGTGGAGAGAAGGAAAGTGGGGAGGATCAAGCAACAGAGAAGAGAGAGAAGGAAGAGTAACAAGAGGTGGGGTCTTGCGAGGAAGAGGCAGGAAGGCAGCAAGAGGCAGAGCGGTGGGAGATTCTGGAGTTCCTACTGTAGGAGCCCACAAATATGTTTGGCATCAGGCCCACGAAAGGTTAATCTGGCCCTGAAAAGACCAATTGCTTTTTTTCCCCTAGAAAATGGATAATGAAGTTCATAGGTATCTATGTATAATAATAAAAAAACAAATCTTATAGATAGCTTTCTATCAAAATAACACTTTAAGCCTAGACATGATATTGAGTGCTCTCAGCAGATTGTATATTTAAAAAAAAAAACAAAAACCCACACAAGCACTGAAATCAGTGCAAAATCATAATTCTTTGTTTTATGGAAGAATAAAAGTTTTGTTTCTTCATCTCTTGTGATTTCATGTAAACAAAAGATAGAAATTCTTCAGATAAAAAAGTAACAGGCCGTTTTCAAACAAATTTTTTCCATTTGTGAGCAGTCATGAATTTGCCCAAAGCAGAATTTGCTATTTATATAAAAAAAAATTGGTTCATTACCAGGAAGAACTTCATGCTCCTACAAAGGCAGTGTTTTTACTATAGGCCTCAAAGGTACCGCAAGAACCAGAAATAAAGGATTAAGGAAAAATTCAAAATGCTACTATTCGTTTGCCAAAGAACCTAGGGACAGGAGCCAAGGAAAGGGCCTCATGGTGCCAAACGCTGTATGACATGCTATAGAAAAAACCAGTCTCTGCTTCCAGAGAACTCAGAATCTAGATTATGACAAGACACAGCAGGTAGATTAGACAAACAGAATAAAAGGGGTTGAGGAAGGAGGGTAACAACAGCACAAGCAATAAACAGCATTCTTGACTCACCATCTGCAGAGCCACTGTCAGCCAGTATTGCTATTTAGGCATCATGGGAAAGATAAGTCTTAAGGAGGAATTTGAAAACAAAGTAGTGGCTTTGTTATAGGAAGTTTTTTTCACAATAATAAGGGACAACATGGGAGATGACTCAGAGGTGTTTGAGAGAGAAACAGACTAGAAGATGGCACTATTAAATATACATTTTAAAAACATCTCCCCTAAGTGACTTGAAATCCACAGTGCTCTATTTGTGTCTATCCGTGTATCCTAAACGCAATGACAAATTCCTTGTTCTTTTATTTTTGCTATCCATTTGAGGATTGGTACAAATGTCCATGAAAGGTAGGTGAACTTTGCTATGTACTATGTTAGCTCACTCCATTTAGTGAGAATGTTGACTTCTCAACCTATTTGTGAACAGTTATAAAACATATCCATGAAGAAAGCTTACTGCTGAGGGTTTTTCTGAATGATATACTTAAGGTGTTTAAAGTAAACTGCAGATTAATAGCTGTGTTTTTCCTGATACCATTATTTTAGATGTCGGGTAAAATTTTCAAGCAGCATATAAGTGACTTTTGAAAATGAAACCTAGGTGTTTTTTGAAAATTCTACTCATTGACTCATTCAAGAGTATTCTATTTTTTTAAAAGTCCAGACCACATTTTGATTTAAAAAACAAAAAGTAGTTTCTCTGACTTGTTAGTTAAATTATTTTGGAGTTGTAATTAACTGGTCTTGTTAACTATATGGTACTTCATTTAAACAGACAAGTTTTTGTTTTCTAGAGGGAGTCTTAAACTATTTTGACACGTATTCACAAACATGTATATATGCATTAGATGAAGTAGAATGGGGGGAAATATAAACATATTTTTCATATTCAGATTCTTATCTCCTAAAATGATCATGGACATAACACCCCAGTACCTTGAGATTTTTTCAGTGCTGGATATAAAAAAAAATGCTTCCAATATGAAAGAGCCTATGTCAGTAAAACGAGAATATTGAGTATAAAGATAGCTCATTATTAAATGTTTTGCTTGAACTTATAAAGAAAGAGAACAGTGTTGGGTGGGATCTCTGTGAAAAAGTGGAAGAAAGGGTAAACATTTAATATACAAAATAAACTGATGGTCAGAAAACAGCAATAGAAAAATATGGGATTAATTAAAAGGTGAAGTTAATAAAATAAACTCCTGAAATACAAATTCAGAAATCCTAATCCAGTCAAAATGTTTACAAATTCTCTATTTTTGTTGTTATGTTTAGCTTCAGAAAATCATTGGGAAGCAAGATGATTTAAGAAAAGCTTTTGGTCATGAAACAGCATCACAGGTATGCAAATAGATAGTAAAGTAATCATTTACTTAAGCAGGTTTCTGTGGAACTTCCACTAAACTCTGTATGTTAGGGATGGGTGGTTTTGTTTTGTTTTCAGAGTTTATAGATTAATTCATGCATGTGAACTCTAGTACTTGTAATTAAATGGCATTGCATGATCTGTCACCTCTACTTTTTAAGTTTGGTAAGAGAAATATTATAAATCTTTTTCAGTGTCTCTTTTGAGTTTACTAATAAAGCATATTAATGTCCTTTAGTACTATGTAAACACTCCATTATTTAGAGTTCATAAACTTGTATTTAAAAGAAACATTTTTAGAATTTGTGAAAAACTGTGTTTATAGAAAGAATAATAATTTGTTACATGAGGAGAGAGGCTATATTTCAAATAGGCAAGTCCCAAGCTTTACAGGCAAAAATCAACACCTTAAACTCCACCCAAGAACCAATGGCAACCAACACAGACTATGGAGTAACTACGACATTCTGCATAAACTGCAGTTTCCAATGCTCTACAGTGTGGGCCCCTAATCTTGAGCTAAAAAAGTGTGGATTACTTTAGCCAGGTCCACATCCAAAGAAAATGGTTGTAGTCTCTAGGTCAGTTAAAAATTTAAAAAAGAAACTTATATATAATCTTTCAGCAGTACTTGGGACTCCCATAAATTGATGACTTTTTTAACAAATGGCTATCTCACATCCTCAATTACAGGAGCAGATATAGTCCTCATATTCTTTTGGCTTCCTCTCTCAATCTACCAACATTACGTAAATGTTCCCTAGTTTCCTCTTCATCCACTCCGTAATCTGTACTACACACAGATAAGGCATTCTATACCAATGGCGCTAGACTGTATGAGACTGAGAAACAGAGCTGGATATTCAGCATATTGAAAACAAAGAGAAGCTGCAGGATTGGAATTTATATGTAAATTGGACTCCATTGCCTCAGGGTTAAATAGGGTCTATGGATTTTATTTATCATTACAACAGGTGATTTGACCTCACGTTCCTCTATATGCTGTTCCCCAGTGTTTGAATCCCAACACCTGTTCTGCTTTGCTGTTACAGCCTGACCTGATCCTGTGTCCTTCATTTTCTTGCATTTAATTTCCTCCCAAGCCGTAAGCTTCCTATCTTCAAAGCATCTGATGAAGTGGGATTTTCTCCCATGAAAGCTCATGCTATAAATAAATTTGTTAGTCTTTAAAATGCCTCAGGACTCCTTGTTTGTTTTTTATGATTGAAGGTAGCTGATAGAGTTAACAATATCAGTGAGGACACATTGTCAGAAGGAGATTAATACACAAACACCACCAGTGATTTCTCTGGCCTGCACCCAAATTGATGCTCAGGTTGACAGTGGTCAAGAAGATCTGAGGTTATCTAGGTATTTGAAAGTAGTCTCACAATAACCTTCTTTACAATCTAATGTCCTAGGATCACATCAGCCAGACGACCAGAGTCACATGAGCAAGTCCTGGTGACTCCTCAGGTCTCTCCCTGGGCCCACTGTACCTGAGAGTTTTCTTAATGGGCCGTTCAGCTGGCTATGGCTGCAGCCATTCTGTCTGGGGTGTTGCCCAAAAACACAGCACAAGTTGAAATATAGATACATCAAACATATTCAAACTTCCAATACAGATATGACACATGAACATAAACAATATCATCATACTTAGCAAATTGTAACCTTTCTAATGGTACCTGACATGACATGACCTGTCTCATATGAATTATTGTAATTTTGACATATTTATGTTAAATAATATCATAAATGGTCCCCTGAATCCAGCCAGCATCACAAGCACATTCCCACTTTTTGTGCCAAGATCAGTAATAAAAAGGTTAAATAAGATTGGTCCCAAAATGATTCCTGAGGAACTCCACTAGCAACCTCCTTCCAGCCAGACAGTTTGCCTTTCAATATGACCCGTTGTAGCCTCCCCTTTAACCAATTTCTTATGCACTTTTCCATTTACATATTAATCCCCATCTTTTCCAATTTAACTATTAATTCCCCATGTGGAATTGTATCAAATGCCTTACTGAAATCTAAATAAATTAGATCCACTGCATTCCCTTTGTCCAAAAAATCTGTTTGTCTTCTCAAAAAAGAAGATCGGGTCAGTCTGGCACAACCTACTTTTTATAAAGCCATGTTGTATTTTGTCCCAATTTCCGTTAACCTTAATGTCCTTAACTATGTTAAAAGGCATTATCCTGCAAGATAGTCTCTACAAACTACAGAATCAGTTCTTCCTCACTGCCTTCAACAAGCAGGAAAATATGATTGTGGCACAAAATATTCCTAACACCTCTAGTATCTAAACTGAGCACGAAGACCCTTGGTGTTTGCTCCATCAAGACATTGCTCTGCTTCCATGGAAGCAGAGAGTTCAGTCCAAATCTGCTTGACTTTCTCCAAAGTAATATACAGTTCTCTCCTGTTTGGGGAAATTCATCAGCCCTCAAATAAAGACAGCTCAGATTAACCAGGCTGTCTGCTATTCATAACAATTGTGGATTGAGGTTTAGCCAGTACTATGATGGCAACAGACTTTTCTTTGCCCTATTGCCCAGTTAAAGCATAAGCTTTCAAGGGACCTTTTGGGATGCAATCGGTCCCCTTTAGCTGCAAACACCTTTAGCTCTCTACGAACTAATTAAAGAATTGAGACTAAATATTTTAACTGGCTTGTAAACCTTACTACAAATTGTTTCCTCAAAGTACTCAAATAAGAAAAATCCATGAAGTATAAATTAAAATTTTATTTCTTAAAGGGTCATTTTCATCTGGAATTCTAGTCAGTTTTAAAAATACAAGTTAAAAATAGCATCAGGTAATACAAATTCCTCTGCCAATTTTTGTACTTTTACAATCATATTTTTCTTTTGCTTAAAAAAAACTGATTTCCTCTTGCTGTGTAAAAAAAAAAATATAACACCATGCTAATGGAAGAAACTAAATAACAGAATAAACAATAAAACTGACTCTACACAAAGTGCTGTCAAAGCAAACAAAGTACAATTTTTTTCCTCTAATCTCTTAATGTTGTGGTAATCATTGGTGTTATTTGTATAGAGCGTAGATAAAAGATGACCTGACAGAAGAGTGATTTTTTTTAAGTTGATGGTATCCCTTTAAAGCCAAAGGATTACCACAGTTGTTTCAATGCAGAAAAATAAGTACCTATTTTCTCCAGATATTGTGATTTGCATATGAGATTATTTTCTTACAAAGAGCAACAATCCCAGGATTTTATCTTGTATAGTAAGTGCTCAATAATAACTTCTAAGAGCCTTAACCACTATGAATGTGGTGGAGGTAGAGCCTAAGGTTGTTAGCTCTATAAAAGCTAATGCCTGGAGATGTGCTGTTGGGAGCACCCTGGCTCGCAGGAATTGATACAGCTTGGAAATAGTGAATCCGGTACATAGATGGGCAGTGCATAGATTTGGCAGGTGACTCACATCCACACATGCTGTCTCTTGGGCCCATCCAGCCTTGCTGCCAGCATTCGCTGCCTCTCCCACCTTGCACTCCTTCCCCTCCGCATAAGGAAGTCCATAGCAATAACTGTGAAATAGGTGTAAAAGCCTACTGGTGACTGACTGACGGTCAGTTCTGCAGAGCTCCCAGGTGGTATTTTTGTTGTTTATATGTACTACTGTATCCCTTAGGACTCTAGTCAGAGACTGACATCCCATTATGTTAAGCACTGTACAAACACAGAGCAAAAAAATGGTCCCTACCTCAAGGAGTCGACAGCCTTCTCATGTCTTAAATAGAGTCCTATTCCATCAAGATGGTTGCTGCCAATAGGATGCCCCAAGTGCCCTTTCAATTAAAAAGTTTGTTTTGAGAAAATTAACATTTTAAATTTACAAACACTATTTATTAGGTAGGTCCCCCTTGAGCTCAGGGCTGCAGCCCCTAAAGCTCATTTATTAATCCGGCCCTGCCAGCATTGAAGCTTGGGGAGTGGTATTGCTTTAAAGTTTCCAAGCCAGTGTATTTCCTAGCTAAACTTATGGACATGTATGTTGTCCTAAACAGTATAAAAATGGAGAACTTCTGTGACATATTGAGATTTTGATTTTCCACAATAATACAGATACAATTTAATAATATGAGGGACTCTGACACAAAAAGCACCCTAAAGATCAACCACATTGTTCATAAGACTGTTACAGTCAGACCAGTTACTTAAATTAGTTAAATACTTCTAATTAATAAAATATAATTACTTTTCAAAATGGCTAAACTAAGTTTAATGGTACAAAATGGACTATTACCATGATAATTTGAATCATGGTAGTTTGACCCAAAACAGCTTGTTTACTTTACAGAGATAGACTAACAATCTATCCATCTGGATCTGTTTGAATTAACATGGTGACGCATCCTTCTCTGTATCTATATATTTCCAGCTAACATTTCTAGGTAACATTTTCCATTTCATGCATCTGATGAAGTGGGATTGTGCCCATGAAAGCTCATGTGATAAATTCATTTGTTAGTCTTTAAAAGTGCTACAGGACTCCTTGTTTGCATCCCATGCAGTGATTAATAGTGTAGGATGTTTTCCACTTGCTTATAAAGTTTCATATTAGGCAAGACAATGTATTATCGACTTTGACAGGTGTTTCCAAATGACAGATTAGGCATATGGTTTTGAATTCTACAATAAACCCACTTCCATATTAAGTATCTCATTTGCATCATCTGTAAAACAGTTAACTGGACACCACTATTTATCTCTTAAAAACATGAATTTTTAAACTCTTAAACTGAAATTTGATGAAACTATAAACAACTTACTCTCAAACTTGGCCATATGTATTTTCTACTGATGTACATTTTGATCATGTGTCAAGCACTCTTTCCTATTCATAACTTCTTATAAAACTCTTTTTCCATCCTTTGTTCTGGAGAGGGATGATGATGTGGCTTCAGTTATTTATGCTTTCATCATCTATCATCTGGACTACAGCATTGCGATATGCCTGGGCATGAAGGCTTCAGCACTTAAGAAACACCAACTAATACAGAACACTACAACACTTCCCCCCAGCAACACCGGCTTCTGTAAGCACATCACACTTTTCCTCTGCTCTCTACATTGCCTTCTATAGAATATCAAATCAAATTCAATGTCCTTGGTCCTTCTCTTCAAGGTGCTCCATAGCCTGCGTCCCAGCATATCTAAAAGATCATCTAAAGCTCCAGGATGAAGAATGTGGCCAACAACTCTAAGGATATGATTTAGTCATGGAATTCACAGATTCCCTGGCTTTACCTAACCTCCTTGACTTCCCATGGCAGTGGGGCTCATGCTGTTAATCCAGCCCCCTTCATCCATGGAGCTCTAGCTGTCATTCCTCCTCCCCTACTCTCCCCCAGTTATTTTTAGTAAATGTCACAGATGGGTCGTGGGCTCCAATGAATTAAGTATAAAGTTTGTCTGTGGAGGAGAGAACTTCCTTGGGGGCTGTTCCGAGATGTGGAATGAACACCCACAGGAACTAGGAACCATCACAAACCTCACCACCTTTTGGTCCATGATCAAGGCACATTACTTTCACCCTGCCTTCTCTAATATAAATAGGAAAATGTTCATTTAAAAAAAAAAAAAAACAAAGAACTGCACATTCGTCTACTCCTAGGGAGAGGATGAGAGACCAAACAACACATGATAGATATTAGTCATGTTGCTTAATGCACTTGTGGAAGATGCTCAGATACAATGACATAGAATAGAATAGTTGTATTTGTCTTTTATATATGAATTTATGAAAATCAGATTTTTCTCATTTCCATACTTATTTTTGTTCTGAAAATAAGAGACTGACTGACTCACTACAGTTTGTAATAGCATCTCTTTGAACAGCTTCCACTGCCTAATGCTCTGTTTTTACTCTAGATCCGTGGTTCTCAATCACTGTGTCTCGGCACAGTGGCTGAGTGTGGCGCATGAAGAAATCAGCCTGCCACCAACAGCCCAAGGAGAGCTGCTGCAGCAGGCTGATTTCACGCCGCTGGTCCTTTAAGAGCTGGAGCGGCGGTGGCTGTCTGCAAGAGCTGCACAGCTCAGCTCTGTTTCTCAGAGGTAGGGGCTATCGGTCAAGCCTCCTACCGCTGAAAATCCCTTCCCAGGGAGAATTTCTTCAGCAGCGGGGGCCTCTGCAGTTTGACCTGCTGCTGACAGTCTTCAGCAGCAGGGGGAGTGGCGGTGGTGGTCATGCACAGCTTGAGAGTCCACCCAATTGTGTCCTGACAGAGGAGGGGTTGAGAATGCCTGCCCTAGATAATACTTGCCAGTAGACTGATACTTAAGCCCCCAGCCCTGCAAACATTGAGTTCATTGGGACCGCTCACAGGAGTAAAATTAGACACATGTTTGAATATCTGCAGCATCAGGCCCTCCATTCGTATAATTTTTTAAAACAGTTTCCATGAATTAATGAGGAAATAAATTTTGTTTTATCTTGAACCATAAACAGCTCTTGACTGAAAGGAAATAGTTTCGGAATTTGGGATAAAATTTTCAAAAATGCCTGTGTAACTTAGGAGCTTAATTTCCAGAGGGGTAGCTGTGTTAGTCTGTGTACAGCAAAAACAACGAGAGTCCTGGGGCACCTTAAAGACTAACAAATTTCTTCGGGCATAAGCTTTCGTGGGCTCCAACCCACTTTGTCAGTTGCATCTGACGAAGTGAGTTGGAGCTTACAAAAGCTTATGCCCGAAGAAATGTGTTAGTCTTTAAGCTGCCACAGGACTCTCGTCGTTTTAGAAGCCTAAATTACTTTAAATATACTTACCCTTTTATTTCCATAAAATAATATTGCAATAGAAATAGAGGCTCTTTTACATTTGTAGAACATAGTGTGTTTCTGTACTGTATGTTACCATTAACCTTTCCTTAACTTCAATAGATTGGAAAGCCACACATACCTTATTTGATGCAGACCAGCACTGTTAATGCTTGGGAGTGTGTTTCTGCCTTGTGACAGATGCTATAGTCACCATTCATTCCCACTGCGGATGGAGAAAGTTTAAAAATCTAAATTACACTTCTATCTAACCTCGGAAGAGTGATGGGTTGGCAATGTTAATACATCTCTCATTACCTTTAAAAAAGAATTGTCATGGGGTTATTAATTTATACAATATGTGCCATTCAGCAGGAAAGGCACCTAAAGATTTTGTGAACAAAAAAATTATGCACTAACAAGTACATTAATTTAATAGTGTTCACCTTGGCAAAAGCAGTTTTTTGAAAGCTTACCCTTAAGCCGTTCTCTCTCTGGTTCCCCATCGCATATTCTGCTTTCAAGAAAAGTACTCTTTTGTAGGTTTTAAACAGACTTAACTCTCACTAGGATAGTGCTTGGACTTCTGCCAATTTTACATTGGAATTTCAACTGATAAAGAGGGTAGCAAACAAGTAGGTGCATATTTATTATAAATCCAGGGATAGGCTTTGTCATCTTAGATAAGATGAGATGGGTATTGTTTATATGTCGTCTTCTAGCTTATAAGTAGAAATCTGAGTAGAGGAACAACGTGCCTTTTCTGTTGCAGATTTAGTCTTTAAACTGTTATTGTGAACACCTGCTTTTCAGCTGTAGCTTTCAGAGCAACACAAGCCATTTTGACTTTACAGCCGTATAGTTAAAAGGGAGCTATTGAAAGCCTTATGTTGTTACTTAGTTGCAAGTTAAATTTTAAAAAATAAATGCTTTCAGCAAATCTATTATACATTTTTTAAATCCATCTTGAAAATATAAATTTAAAGGACAAAATGGATAAGAAACTGTTACTATGGGCAGATCCTCCTTCATTTCTTCTTCAAAAGCCATAGATGCTGACATGACAAAAAAAAGTTTTGCTTTTGACTTTGAAAAAAGCATCTATGAATGTTTTATACATCAGTCATCATATATCAGGCGTAAAGCATTAAACTTCTGAAGCACAGAGCTTGAGGGTATTTAAATTTTCTACCTGCAGTCGAATGATAAAATGTAGTGAGTGCCATTGCATGAGTCCTGAAAAGAATTTTTTTAAGTTAGCTCATACTTAGCTCGCCTTACTGGCACTTTATGAAATGTGGCATAGAATAGAAACAAGGAATGTTACCTCTTGAGCCGTAAAATACTTTGTGTCACATATGCAGTAAGCATGAAACACACACAGTGGACTAATGGGACTTGTTATTGATGATGCTGAAAGCTAACTAACCATTAGTATTAAATCTCATGAATAGACTCTTGTCTTTCATCTTACCTCTTCAGCAGGATAAAAGCCACAGAGGCTATTTAGATGTCACAAGAATAGTTCTGTTGAAATCCCTGTGGACTTCCAAAAAAAAAAATCTCTCTGCATGTTGCTTAGTGTTTTGTTATATTCAAAGAAAAGACACTATGCTAGTGGTGAAAGAAGAATAAAACATAGAAATTCAGCACACTGTGTGGTTTTAGGGTTTATAAAGATGTGGTAGTTGATCTAAAGTGTATTCTTTGTTTTCTGTAGAGCTATTCTTTTTTCTAGAAAAAGCAAAAATATACAGTAAAAGAATAAGCTGTTAAATTGTTTGAAAAATTTGAGATTAATGAACAGCCTTATAACAATGCAAAAACATATATGATAATGGAATGCATATGTGTCAGTGTTTGTATTCTACTCTGGGGTGTGGGTGGGGGTGTTTCAAACTAATTTATGAGTTTGTTACAAATCAGAGTTTTTATGTTGCTGGAGCGGGCTCTCAAACCAACCCAGATGAATTAGCTAAAAGTTGTTTTTATTTGAATGTTAAATTGTTTTGAAAGACTGTATTAACCTAAAAATGAAGCTTGCGGAATAGGTAACCAGCAGTTTTCTCAGTAATTAATAACAAAGGATATAGAAAAGTTTTTGTATTATATCATTAAAGTGGATATTAGCATTCTCTCTGCTTTGAGGACTGTTAACAGTTTAACTAACTCAAAACATGTATAAACCTGAAAAACAATCTTTTGTTTCAAGACACTTGTTACTTCCTGTCTGAATGATTCTTTTACTGGGAAATTTGCAGTTGAATCATAGCATGTCTTAGAGTCAATGCAAATTTCCCATTAAAAGAACCAGGACCATAATTTTATTTTTTAGTAAATAATGCCAGCTCACTGTGCCAAGTTCAGGTAGCTGCTGCATGTCTAAGCAACATATGGTGTGTATGAAAGATTCTGGAGAAAGAAACTTGTAACAGGAAAGTGTTAAGATTCTGAGTGTGAAAAGCGATACAGTACTTAGAAAAAAATGATGGGCAAACTATTATATTATCAGTAATAATAGGAATAAAGTCAGAAGGAAATGATTTTGGTTTCCTAGGTAAACCATACTTCTCTTCAAATTATTTCCTTGATAACCTTTTTACCAAAGAAAAGGAAAATCGTGTCCTTTGGTTGTACGGTGCTTAGCTCCCATGACTTGATATCAGAAGCAGAGCATCAAACACAGATGTCGCAGTTCAGTGTGGGAGAGAACCATTCAGGTTTGCTCTGGAATTCTTTACCTACCGTCTGCAAGGACAATAACTAAATTACTAGTTAAAATGTTGAAATGTGCATTACCAGTCTTGTGTTGAATTGTTAGTACAAGTTTATTTTGTGTTTGTAGGAACTGGAATTGGAAGGCTCTGACGTTAATACAACATTGCTGGTGCACTTTTTTGGGAGAGCAGGAAAGGAGAAGCTTCAATATTGCGAGTTTTGCAGGTAATGCTCAGATACTAGCTGTCATTCATTGCTAATAGTCATTCCGTTAGCTCCCCATTTGCGGAGCGATGAGTTTCCTTCCGCTTGCTCAAACTCAGAGCAGCCACTGCACAGCAATCTGAAGAACACTGAGGGCTTCTCTACAGAACGCAGCAAAGCCCGATTTGTAAAGCTGACTGACGAGCTGCACTCTGACTGCCCTGTGTAGACCTTGCTGGCATGCTCTGAAAGGTACTTGGTTCACATTCTGTTTCAAGGACTGTGTTCACACTACTTAGGTACCTTTTAGAGGACATCTGCAGGATCGACAGGAGGCAGTTAGAGCATAATATGATCCTGTATTTTCTCCATGGTGCATTTTGCCAGCATCATAAAGACAAGCCATGAGTAGCTTTGCCTCTCTGTGCTACAGTAGCTCTCCCTACTTGCCAGAATGATTTAAATCAGGGGTTCCCAACCCCTGGCCTGCGGACCAAAAGTGGCCTGCGGGGCTTTTTAAAATGGCCCGCGCTGCCAGCCGCTAGCTCAGAGCCAGGCCGCAACCGCCCAGTCCCGGATCACAGCTGGGAGCTGTTTGCAGCCGCCCGCCTCCCCTCCTGTCCCGGCCAGGCCGGATTAGGGATTGGGGGCAGGGTCAAAGGCTCCAGGGCTGTGGGAGCCTGCAGATGGGTGGCTGCAGAGTGTGCTGGGGAGGCACAACTGCGGAGTGCGTTGGGGGGTGGGCCAGAGGCCGGTGTGGCTGCAGGGTGTGCTGGGGGGCCAGTGGGCGGTGCGGCTGAGGAGCATGTTCGGGCGGAGGGGTGGGGCATGGGCCAGTGTGGCTTCAGGGGACCAGTCAGGGCAAGGGCTGGCCCGGCTGCTGCAGGAGCGTGAGCTGCATTGGTGCTGCTGCTGGCTGGGGCCCACACGCTTGCCCATAAACTGGCTCTGTTCATGGGCATCCAGCTCCTTTCCTTTCCTTTCCTTTCCTTTCTTTAAAAAAAAAAAACTTTCATTTTGTTCAAATTTAATTAATTGAGTTTAATTAATTATAATTAAAATTGATTTGAATTTAATTAATAACATTTTAATTAAATAGACTGGTGGCCCTTCAGGGTTCTAAAAATTATATTTGTGGCCCTCAAGCCAAAAAGATTGGGACCCACTGATTTAAATAGTCCATTTTGTCTCAAAGAAGTAAAAGGCACTTTACATACACATGAATCACCTCACCAGTTGAAATGTTCTTGCAGTGGAACCATGCAGGTATCTAACGGCAATTTAGCACAGGCTACACCTTTAGGACAGGAAGTGAAGAACACCATATCCATTTGAGACTACAGAGGAATACTATGAAATGTTACTCCCTGAAATTTGCCACTTCATTTCTTTCAGCATGCAAAATATTTTTATTCTCTTATGTGCCAACGAATCTCTTTAAAATGCTTATAATGAAAGTAAGAAATTAATGAAAAGAACAATAAGAATAATATAGGTCAATCATGTTTATAAAGCCCTAGCCCAAAATTAGGATTGTAAATTATTTAACTAGAGACTCCATTACTTATTGCTATGATGTGCCACTGTTGCTAATCTGTGATGAGTGGGTCTGGTCATAGCAGCATAGACCTTATTTTATATGGGCAGTGGAGAGAGTCCTCACCTGCGTTGTCAAATCAACATCCTCCATAGATAGATCTGAAATGCCAATAAAGTAATGGACTCATCTCTCAGTTTTGTAACCTCACCTGTGACCACTACGGACACTCCAATATGATTTGAAACATCAGAGTCATGTTGTGATGTCAGAAAGATGCTGTTGCCCTCAAGTAGATCTAAACATAGAATCCCTTGCCTTGTCCTCTCTCAGCCCAGCAACATGTGACTAGAAGAAATAATAAGAGTTTAAAACATCAAGATAGCTTATTATGGGTAATAGCAAGCTGCAGCACTTCTGGGTTTTAAAGAATTAACCATTCAAAACCCTCTATTATTGGGGAACATATAAATGTCCTGACCTGATACTAATTGCTTGAACCACATCTGCATGTGTACTGTTGAATGCCAAGTTCTTATGTCACAGTAACATATGTGCTTTCACCCTTAAAGCGGGGGGACAAGATTATTTTCACTAATATTCCATTTCTTTCAAAGGTAATAGGTATTTCATAAACTGCTCAAATAAAAGTAGCATAAAATTGATACTCTGATTTATGTCCAGCTGCAGTGAAGTCAGTGAGCTCTGGTTTTAGTAACAGATGTTATTGCAATCAGTAGAGGTTTAGGAAAAGCCAGAACAAAAAAGGAGAGAATGGCATGTCTCCTAACACTATAAAGTGTTTTCACTCTGCTGTCTCAAGCACATACCAGTCTTCAAATAAATAAACAACCTTTCTCATTTGAAGCTCTTGACTGAGCAGAAATAAGTTTAACATGTCTGCAGCTACCTTCTCTATAAATACAGTAGGCCTTCTTAATGAAACAAAGGACAGAGAGCACCAGTAAAAGGTTGTGTTTGCATATATAGTGTAAACTGGAATGCCTCAGGTTTTAGATAAAATCCTGCATTGACCCAATGATAAAACTATGTACCTAGTACACTCAAAAAATACAGGTTAAAGACCTTTGCCTACCACACAAATAGAGGCCTGTAATCAAAATCAAACTCCCACATCTTGCTCTTAAGGTTTGTGGGATAAGTGTAAGGCTTAATGCAGGTAATTTTTCAACATTGGCAGTTATTTTTCATAGAGATGGAATGTGCCTCTTTATCACTGCATATTCACCCCATTTGAGTTGCAACATGACAGTGAAGTTTGTTTAACACATAGAAAGGTGAATAAAAGGATCAGTGTCTTTTTAACCTGTATAGAGATATCACTTTTCACATGATTTTATTTGCAAGGAAATCAAGCACATCATTCTGGGTTCCTATTGTTCAAGGAAAATGTGATTTCTATCTGATGGGCTCTCACAACATTTTACCTCACACAGAAACCTATTGTTAGCTGTTTGATCAAAGTGCCATGCTGTTTTTACAAGACATGACTGATGAGCTATACAGACATAGATCATTGTCAAAAGGAAAAAATAATGATGGTAAATGCTTTTATCATTTTCCAAATTGTTGCTAGAAAGCCTGTCCGCTGATCAGTGTAGTACCTAGAAAAAGTAAGAACTAGATTTGACTGAAACATATTAAAACCTATCACACCAGTTATCTATACAGTTTTCATTTGCTTTGTGTTTCTCAAAACAAAAATGGGAATACAGTGGGAGCCTGTTTATCTAATCTAACTGGAATTGGAGCCAGATTGGATAATCAGAAATTCAGTAATCAAGGGAACGGGTGGGGCTTGAGCTGTCAGCCCCTCTGCCCAAATTGGTTAATATAGAAAGCTGAATAATGGAGGCTCAGATAAATGGGGTTCTACTGTACTTTTTAAATGAAATTTCACCCTGTTCACAGGCAGAGGTCTGTCCTGGATCCGGTACTATTCAGTATTTTCATTAACTGGCTTGGCTAAAGGTGTGAAGAGCGTGCTTATAAAATTTGTGGATGACACCAATCTGGGTGGGTTTGTAGCTCTTTGGAGAACAGGATTAGAATTCAAAATGACCTTGACAAATTGGAGAATTGGTCTGAAATCAACAAGATGAAATTCAATAAAGCAAATGTAAAGTGTTACATTTAGAAAGGGAAAATGAACTGCACCTCTACAAAATGGGGAATAACTGGCTGGGTTGTTCCAGAAAACGATCGGGATGTTCTGGATCACGGATCGACCATGAGTCTACAATGTGATGCAGTTGCAAAAAAAAAAAAAAAAAAAAAAAGCCAATGTCTTTCAGGGGTGTCTTAACAGGAGAGTCCTGTGTAAAGCATAGGAGATAATTGTCTCGGTGTACTCAACACTGCTGAGGACTCAGCTTCAGTACTGTGTCCTGTTCTGGTGCCACACTTTAGAAAAGACATGGACAAATTGAAGGAAGTTCAGATGAGAGCAACAAAAATCATGGTGAGGCTGTCTAAGACTTGTCCAGGGTCAGGCAGTGAGTCAGTGGCAGAAATGGGAATAGAACTCAAGTCTGATCCTGTCTATCTAGTTCTGCAGTGATGAGACGTATATGGCCTTGTCATTGTAGAAGAAGAGTACCTCTCAAGTATTTAATAACAGAGAAAACAAAAGCAATGTATCCCTCTTCCTTTCTTCCTTCTCAACCAGTAGGTGGAATAGCTTCATTTGTTTCTTTGGAGATGTTTGTAAGTGTGAGAGAGTGGCTATGGTTATATTGAGAACCTATTGAGGAAAAGCAAAGTTAAAGAAGTGAGTTTGGCATTTAGTTCTGAAACTGGTGAGCTCCATGGTCATCTGATATCTTAGAAACCCAAATAAAAACATGGAATTTGCATTTTTACAGACAATGTTTAGTTTTTACATTTTGTGAAAAAATAAAAAGCTATACAGTGGAGCTCTGATTATCCAATCTAATTGGGACCGGGGCCAGATTGGATAATGAAAACTTTGGATAATTAGGAGAATGGGTGGAGCTCAGGTTGCCAGCTTAAAAATTGTAAATATATCAGTAAAATATTGTATTTAACTGATACCTATATATGTTGTGGCTTGGGAATCTAAAGCTCAGTGTTTCATTTTAATTGCATTAAAAGCAGATTTTTTAGGGATTTTTATTGGAGAATTTAATTTTTATATCACAGAAAATTAGGATCCCTGATGATCTTTCTTGTCTCTAGTAGGAGTGAGTTCAATAGCAGAGGTCCAGCTCTTGTGAAAGAGTAAAAATTCTGTGTCCAGCCGTCCTGACTCCCTTTACTCACTGACAGTTTCATGGTTCTCCTAGAACTCAGCTGTTGTGCATGGTTACAAAGGGAGAGGTCATCTCACCAGTTGCATAGGCTAAGCCCATAAAGCATAGAGGTCTTTGAATGAAAGAAGATCCTGAAGTGGACTCAGTGTTCAATGGGGACGCAGTGCAGAAAGTTGAACACTAAGGTGATGTGTCCACGGCAACTTTTGTTGCTAAGTTAAGCATGCAGCTACCTTTATATCAGCTGGTCCTTTTTCAGGAGGAGACACCTCATTCCTAAATGGGAGTCTTGTAACTGCTAGACCGTGCTGCCTTAGAAAGTCAGGGTGCAGTACAAACATTCTGAAATACAGAAACAAAATTATAGGAAGGAAAATTTTCCCTAATCTTTCCTTTGTTTCATTTTGCTACTTTGTTTGCCATAAGGAAAGTACCAAGCTAGCATTGTATTTCGAAATCCCAGATTGGTAGAGTCATTGGAGCCTTCACGTTCCCCCTGTTTTACTTTACTGGCACTTCTATTTAGCCAAGGATTATTAGGAACTGAATCGTTCCATGTTTGGGTACATTACCTTGCAAAATGGGCCCCAACCCCAATAATACAAATAATTAATAACAAATTAGTTTGTTGGTCTTAAACATGTGCATTTTGAAGGATGTGGCTATGAGGATAGATGAAATAAAGCACCTGCCTTTTTCCTTCTTTTAAATGATTCTTTTTTCTTATACATTTTTTTAAACTCTGATCTTGATTCTTATTTCTGTTACCATGGTATAAAAGTTATTTCCTTGTCTTCACTGGAGTTACCCTGGATTTACACTGAGTATCTAAGATCAGAATTTTACCCTCTAGTCCTGTGGCGAAATCCTGACTTTATTGAAGTCAATGGCAAAGCTCCCATTAAGGAATATGAACTCTCTTTAGCTGTGAATCATTGTTCTAAACAAATGCAACTAGAAATCTAGCAGATATGGAAAAACACCCACAATCATGTGTCTTATTCATATAAATGTGATCAAGCTACTGCCACTAACAAGATTTCTTTCCTAGCTATATACTTTTTGATAAGTGTTACCAAAAAAAAAAAAAAAAATCTCATAAGGATTTTTAACTCTGGTAGTAAAAATGCCTTGATGTGATGAGTCAGACTCTGGTAACTCTTGAAATATGGGGAATATCACATATGAATTTTAAATCTCATTGTTCAGCTGCTGCGCTGAGAAACATTTGGTGCTGCATGAAATCTTCCCGCTCCAACATGCCAAGAGCAAACCTGCTGGATTGAAATGTAATACTTACTGAATTCCTTACATCTAAATAGATAATCCACCCCGTCTCAGCCGGGGGTATGGTTGGCCCCACAGCAGGAAGAATATTCTGTCCCCAAAAGGAGAGGAGGGGAGGGAACCCATGCCTGAGAAACAGTTTTATATAATAAATGATTGTAACAATTCATAGACCTTTACTCTTTTTTCTAAAGAATTAAGTTTGCAATTACTATAAATTTGTAACGCCAAGTATCACAACACACCTCCATTCAGTGGGTCAGGAGGGATGGTGCTGGTTGTATTGGAGAAGGAAATGTGCCATTGCAAGAGGGAAGGGAGCACATGCCCGAAAATGCCAGGCTCCCCCTTCTCCTCAGATTCACAGCTGGCCAAGGATAGAGTGGGAGCTAACTGGCTCCTGTACTCCCCCACAATTTAAACTTTTTCCTGGGCTGCAGGCGCCCCTGACCTTCTTGTCTACCCTGCCCTCCCTCTCTGTAGTTGCAGACAGCAAGTTATATTTCCAAGCTGCTGTGGACCTGATTTATTGCCTGTGTTTTCGGATAAGAAAAGAATTTTTTCCCATTGGGAGAAATTGGCAGAGGTCCGGTGGGTTTTTTATCCTCCTTGCAGCATTGTGAAAGCACAGCTGAGGTAAAGAAGAATAGCATTTGGAAGTCTAATTTTAAATTATATTAGAGGAATGTGTAGTTTGTCACAACTTGTAGTATGTGTCTAGTGCAGATAAAAGCTAAAAGGGCCACCCCCTAGAGTTAAATGAGACTCCAGATTTTTGCTGGTGAATCTTGTGCCTGTGGGGAGAAGGAAGAGCTGAAGTCTTCACAGACGGAGGTCCCCACTTGGATACTGTCTACTCCCCTCTCATGGTTTGAAGGGCTAGAGCAGTGGGTTTTCAAACCATGGGTCGCGACCCAATACTGGGATGCATACCCGCAGGTACTGGGTCATGTCCCCCTCCCTGCAGCCTGCCTGAATGAGCACACCCCAGAAAAAGGTGCCCAGAGTGGCCCCTCTCTGCGGAGTCCCTAGGGACCCATTCCCAGGCACATCCCAGAAAGAAGCTGCCTGACGCAGCCCCTCTCCACAGCATACCTAGGGATGGGTCCCAAGGCATACCCTGGAAAGAGGCTGCCCACCCAGTATAGCCCCTCTCCACAGTGTACCTGGGGACCTGTTCCCAGGCACACTGGGAAAAGGTTGCCTGGAGTGGCCCCTCTCCGCAGCATGCCTGGGAACCCCCACCGCAGCCAAAAGAAGCTGCCAGAGTGGCATGCCTGGGGACACCGACCTCCAGCCATGGCCACCACCAAATTTTCAGCCAGAGGCTGCTTTTTTTCAACAGAGGGGACTGCCTCATGGCTGAGGGATCAGGGAGGAGGGGCCGGCATGGGAGTCAGCAAAGGTTGCTAACCCCTAGACCAGTGCTGGGTCGTGGGCATAAATGATTTTTTTCAACTGGGTCCTGAGGAAAGAAAAGTTTGAAAACCACTGGATTAGAGGACTCGCTGAGCTGAGGCCTGTGGGGATAAGCCAAGGGACTTACCCCAGGTTATTGCTTATATGTTTGAAGACCTCTAACTCCACATTGGATCCAGTTAAATGGTGTTAATAAAGTTGCAGCCTATTGCTTAAAATCCATTCCCGTGTCTGTCTTTCACCTGCATGTCCTGAGCAATGAAACATTATTCATGCACCCTCTTGTCTATGCAGCACTAATTATGTGGAGGCAAATACAAGATACAATGCAAAAGCAATCTTGACATATCCCTCTACAGCCAACACAGAGCTCCAAGCTGCTAATTGTCCAAGTGATCTCATTAAAGAACTAAAGATAGCTGCCTTGACTAAAATGCCTTATTTTCAGGGAAAAGAATTCAAATACAATGAGGCCATGCAAACGCTGATAAGCAAAGGAGTCTCTACCACTTTTTGCTGCACAGACACTTTCCTCGCTACTCTCTTTTCCAAATAATTGCTCTGTCCTAGTACAAAAGTACTTTATTTCATCCTCTCTGTGGTTAGTTATTGCAGTCACTAAATAAATAAAACCGAGTTCTTGTTAGAACTTGTGGACACTGAGAAGAAAGCACAAGGAGAGACTAACTGTAAATGGTACTGTAAATGCCCGATTAGCTTATCTTTCCAATAAAAATGTTGCCACTTAGAGTTGTGGACAACAGAAATAAAATGACAATTAACAAAATTGGAAAGAAAAGATATTTGGAAATACTATTGTGTGTGTGAAAGCTACCCAAATTCGTAGATGTTAAGGACAGAAATGGACCCCGGCATTATCTCCTCCAAAATAAGGAAACTTAAAGTCACACATATATTTACAGGTGTAGTTTGTATTGCTGCCAGCTGTAGCTTCTTTCATACATTATCTATTTTTATGGGGGAAATAATTGCTTAAACCCACTAATGTTCATGGCTTCCTGCATCAGATTGTACTCGGGTTTTTTTAATCTTGTTACCTTCCCAAATAGCAGTGGCATTGTATTTTCCATAACTTTCAACACTGTTTTCATGCTAGTTGTATTCCCGCTTAATTCATTTTTTAATGAATAGTACCTAATTTACCAAGCCTCCTGTTGTTATACCCTGTGAGACCTTGAATTACCCTTTCTGTGTGGTATACTATATTGATGGTTTAAATTTCTTTCTCCTGTCACCTTTTCATGATTAGCAATCTTGTGGCTTGTGACTATTAGGGTGTAATATCTTTAGCCATTGTCCAATCATCTTGTTACTCAATTTTTAACATTTAAATTGCATAAACCTTTTGTTAATTCACAACCTCTAACTACCAGGACATCCCTTTGCATTAAATTGTCTTGTTACTGGCTGACCATCAAAGGCTGACATAATCTTTATATATGCACACTTTGCTGCATATTCTCTTATCTGGGTAAATGTTATTTAGTACTGTAGCAGTATATTATTCCCTCATATCTGTAGCGACAGCCACATCCATGAAACATAGACATAGAGAGCACTCTAGTGGTATGATTACAGAAACACAGCATTGGAAACATTTAAATGCACAGGTAAAACTGTCATCACTGATATATTAAATAATTAGTGCAATTGTAATTTTTGTAGCTGGATGGATGCATAGATTTTAAAAATTTACTATTTTGTCTACCAAATAACTAAGTTAGTATTAATAGTATTACTTCATGGTTATTTTATGTATTCTCACTGTATTTTCTTATATTTAGGTTTATGGAAAATTTACAAACAGAGGTGCAAGAAATGGAATTCATTCAGTTTTCAAAGGGTTTGAACTCCATGAGAAAGGAGGACTTTGCAGAATGGTTATTGTATTTCACTGATGAGGAAAACAATGATATTTACTGGCAAAATGTGAAAGAGAGAATCCAAGCAGGAGAGGTTGGTACATATAGTATATTTTGTTTCTCTTTCTTATTTTAAATTCCAATGCAAGTTTCTTATTGGATAAGTATATACCAAAAATGTGGTTATTTTCAAACAGAGGAGTTCTTGAAACCTTTCAGATTTAACTTTGCTAGCTACAATCACATCTAGAAAATAAAAATATAAAAGGTTATAATCATAGTCTAGTTCTAAATAGTAGACTCCTAAGGAAATAGAACAACTTGTTCTGAATTTATTATCTAGCAAACCTAATTTGAATTATTTGGTACTTTAGAATATCAGCTTGGATGAATTCAAGACGTTTTGCCATTTTACAAATCGTTTAGAAGACTTTTCTATTGCCATGCAAATGTTTACTGTAGCTAATCGTCCTGTTAAATTGGGTAAGTAGTAGATAACTTTCTATAGAAACCTTTAAATAACAGAAAAAAAAGGAAATACACTGCATAGAGAATCTTTGAATAAGTTACCTCATAAATTAGCATTATGGACTCCAAAAATTATGGCTTTAAAATTTTATTCCAAATTAATTGAACTTTCATGAAGACTAGTAGCATTTGTAAGCACAAGTTATTAGGATTTCTAAGTTCTGGTGTGTGCCATAATATAATGTTTACAGAATCACCCACAAGCGTCTGAATTTACTTAGCGATGCCTTACGTGTATCAAATTTACTTAGTGGTATCTTGGGCCCGGTGTACACTGCCTCCTGCTGTCAATAGGACATACACAAGCTACGTATTGTAGCTTGCGTATCTCCTGTCAACTGACTCATGTTGCCGTATCACATCATCTTCACTGTGTTGTACCAATGGGAGACACCCTCTGCTCAATTCAGCCTTACTCCCTTCAAGGGATGGATTAATGGCATTGAGCAGTTTGGCAAGTTGCTATATAATCCATCTGTTTATCTTTTTTCTTCCATTCATGTTCTCCACTCTTTTCCAATATCTGCCTACCGTTATGCATCCACTGCTATAAGAAATGTATCAGATTTTCTCACAACCAAATATCAAGATTTTTGAGGAAGGGAGATACTGTTGTCGACTTTACAAAAAATGACAAGCATCTCCTTGTTGCACGCTAGGATTTGTCTAGACTTGTAGCACTCAGTGAAGATGCTACCTACCCCGACAGGAGATAGTCCACCTCCCTGAAGGGCAGTTGCTATGTCAATGGGAGTAGTCAGACCAGTAGTTGGACTTCTATTTTTGACACCGTCTAATGCAATGTGCTTCTTTGAAAGGTGTAAAAAGTTCCAGGTTAGACAATTTACAGACCATGCTATGGGGAACGTTCCTTCCTAGCCAATTGGCCTTATGCGTGGACGCATAGGGAGTTTAGTACTTTATTTTTAACACCTATCTGGAGTAACTGTGGATTTGGGGGGGGGGTTGGTTTTTTGGCCTCAATAGTTTGTGTGAACACCACAATTTAGTTATGTATTGTTTCAAAAGTATTTCCTTTATTACTTCCTATTACTCATGTACTCAAATAATTTCTTTTGTCTTTGGCTATTTGCTCTTCAGGATGGTCCTTTCTTAGCCCTTCTTATTTCCATCTTATGTTTTACTTGTGATAAAATTGCCCTTTTTTGGCTTGAATAAATTCTTGTCCTGTGACATTTAACAATATTGATGTTTTCTTCCCTATTTCCTTCCTATTATGAAAGGAAATGTGACTCTGTAGTATGATGGCTTAAACAGTTCCATGCTTACACGAAAGAGTTGAATTTCTAGAGACATAAATTGAAGCTCATAATAAGATTCTCACATTTTAAACTAACTTGTCTTAATATATCCAAGTAACTTTTAGTTTTTGGTACAGTCCTCAGTGCATGGATGTTAATTGGGCAGAGACTGTCTTTTGTTCTGTATTCATACAAGTCCTGGGTCACGATTTGGGCTCCTAGGTGCTACAGTAATGCAGAGAAATAATGATATTGCTAAGGGCTTGTCTGTAATAGAATGTCTGGGCTGTGAATCTGTCCTGCGCTGGCCTGCCACGGACTGACTGTGTGGACTCTGCTGCTGTGCATTAGCAGTTTGATTCAGTCCTCTTTGATACAGGAGTAATCAAAGTCCATTAATGAGTATTAATATATATGTCCCCAGGGTGCATGTGAACCGTTAGGCAGTGGCATACTAGCACAGGGTAGATTAACACCCCCACTGTTCTAACTGTGTAGAAAAACCCCTGGTGGTTGAACTATAGTTACTGCTTAAATCAACTCATGTGTCACTGAGAACTGAATCATGAGAAGCCTCTTTGTAAAGATTAGTGAACATGGGTCCTCAGTTTTAATGTGTGCACCTCCTAGTGGGAGTGGTATGCTATAAACGGAAAGAGCTCCCCCTAAAAATACATAAAACTGCTATTTCTTCATTATTTCTTCTCCAAATCCCTTCTTAAAACATTTCTCCATGATGTCTATAAAATGTTTGACCTAGGGGGAGGCAATTTGTGTTCTGTGATTGCATTAATTGTATTAAGTATAATCATTTCTGTGTTATCTTGTCCTCCACACACCTCCTGTCTCCCACAGTTCTTTGGGGCAGGATTTGCTTTTTTTTATATATTTTTTATATTTTTTTTTATTATATATGCATACAGCCCCTAGCACAATAGGGACCTCGACCCTGTTTGGACCTCTAGGCAATATCACAATATGTAGAAATAATAAAAATGTGAAGGGGAGGGTGGCAAAAGATAGAGAGGAAAATGGAGGCCCAGAGTAGTATAATAACCTCTTCTTCCATGAATTCTATTAAACCTTCCTCTCTTCCACTCATTCAACAGAGGGCAGACCAGATCCTAAGACGAACCAAAAGGATATAATCCAGTTTGCTATAAATGCTCTTTATAGTGGCTGATGGTTATTGACTGTGAAAAAATAGCAGAGGTGGTTTTCATTGAAGTGGAATGTCTTTAAAAATCAATCCTTATAGAGAAAGATTTTAATATGGAATTATATAGCATTAGACTGATTCCAAATAAAATGTTAATCTTTTCATAATACCTTTCTAGTTAAGTGTTTGCCATCTACATTTACAGGTGTAGGCTGAAAGTAGTTAATTTTTTAATGTGCAGCTATTTTCAGCAACTATTAATGATTGCCCTTTGTTCTGTTGCTTTAGAAGAAATAATGTATTTTAAAAGCTCATAATACAAGCAGCAAAGATTGTATTGAAAATCAAAGCAAGCTCAAAAGCACATGGATTGAGATCTTCTAATATAAATTGACTTGTTCACACATCCCAAATACCATAGATTAGGATGCCCAGGAGACGACATAAATCGGTATAGAATCCTACTATTTGTTTGTGTTTAGTTTTTCTTCATTTCTCTGTAATTTCTAATATAACATTATGTTTTTACTAGCTGAGTTCAAGAGAGCTGTGAAAGTGGCAACAGGACAGGAGCTCTCAAACAATGTTTTGGACACAGTCTTCAAGATCTTTGATTTAGATGGAGATAATTGTCTCAGCCATGGAGAGTTTCTGGGCGTTCTAAAGAATAGGATGCATCGAGGCTTACGGGTAACAGAATTAGAATTGACTAAAATTGGCAATAAAAGTGTATAACTGCTTTTAAATTAAACAAAAAATTACAACACTGGGAATTCTTAAGCCTCCTCTGTTGGCATTTGTAGACGTGAAGGAAAAGCTAGTGGATAGAGGGGGGAAAATCATTAAAAACTGATGATTCCTACTACTGAGTACTAAAAAACCCTTTCCTATTATCTATCATACACATTCCTCCTAAAATTTCAGATCCTCCTTCAGGATTAGGATTTTAGGGTCTGAGAATGCCTATCTGACATGCACTGAGAAACTCTCTGAAGCAGGCATCTCAGAGAAGAGACTCCCACAGAGATTTTAGTAAGAGTAATAATAAGTATATATGCACACCGGTCATACTGAGTATGCCGCCTCTCCCCCAATCTCTGCTCCACCCAAGGTTAACATCCTGGGATACTTCAGCAAATTGATTTTTCTAATTAGGGTCTATAATCTGAATTTATAATTCCATTTGGTGTATCTCTAATAGTGTGAGCATTAGTTAGATGATAAAACAAGACAAACTGGAATTTCTAATGTCCATATGATTAAGAGAAGATATTTGGTAAACTGGCATCTTAGTGCTATTCTTGTTTTATTTGGGGGAGTGTAAACTTATTCATCAGTTATTTTAATTCTCTCTATATATTTAACATAACTGTTATAGGCAAAGATGAACACAAACCCCAGATCTGAACTCCCTGATCAATGGAAAAATTTGAATCCCAATTGAAACTGCAGTTTGGGTCTAATTTTAATTATAGTGAAATGTTCCACCAGGAGAAAAAAGACCTGAACCAGCCAATCAGGATTAGCCATCCTCCTGTCTGAGAAACACAAGTTATACTGCAAAATAAGAGGATTTTGACACATTAAGGAATCCTGAAAGCTGATTGGCTGGTGTGGATATACTGTATTGATTATAATACTCAATACTATTTATATATGATCTGTAGAAGCAGCAGCATTATAGTGCTGCTGCGCTTGTTGTGTGATGAACACCCTTAATATAGGGAAGGTATTTTATCTGTCAAGAGGGAACAAAACTGTGATTTTGTTATTGTTGTTAACAGGTACCACAACAACAAGGGGTAGACGGATACTGGAAATGTGTGAAAAGAGAAAGCATTAAAGGAGCAAAAGAAGCCTGGAAACAAACTGGGAAAAGCCCTTTCTAGAAAAGTTATTTGTTCTTTTATTACTGTAAGTGTCAGGGTTTGAGGTTTTCATGTGTTTCTTGTTTACGTGCTGGCTAAATCATGCATACATTTTTATGCAGCTTAAATATTTAAGAATCCAATTTCTGATAGAATAATTTTATAATATGTATCAGTGTAATCAGGTTTGCCTGTGGAACTGTTATGATATCCACTTTCATACAAAAGTATATCATTCCAGGAAATGGTCAAGTTTACAAAAATGGACATCGGCAAAATTCCTGTGTGGGACTAGCCCTGTTTTCTGTCATGTGGGATACCTGAGTTTTAGCACTGATTACTTGCTGAGTGTGCTTCAAAAATAACATTTACAGAGGCTCAGACTATCTGCACAATCTCTAGGAGGTGCAAGATTTTGGTATCAAAAAGGAAGGCTTGACTGTATGGATTTGTGTAACATCACTATTATGAACTGCCAGTAATCCACTTGGATGCACTTCTCTTTGCTATCATGGTAACAGGATCAACATATCTCAATCAAAACTGGAAATTTAAAAGTGTTTATAGAGGCTTTCAAGATTGTAAACTTTTTGTAAAATGAATGTTCCTTAAGACCTCCTCAGCAAATGGAATAAACTAGAAAATTAAAGTAAAGACCTTTGTCTTTTTTTTAAGATTGTACTCAGTAGCTTGCAGCCATCTTAATCATCTTGCTTTAATCATAACTTGATTGTCCGCTATTTAACAAAGGAAGTACTATCTTTGTCTATCTGCAACTGACAATTATTTTAATAGCATTTTTATCATGAAGATGTGATAGTGAGCCTACAATATCACAGGAGCCCAAGATTACCACAAAAAGTGTCATGTAAGTACAGAGATAAATGAAAATTATTTATTACCTCAGAATATAAACCACCTATAGTGAGATACATGCCTTTAAACAGTGACAGAAAGAACAGATTAGTGTGTATGTGTACACATACATAGTTGGGAAATGTAGTTTTGTTTGGCTACTGTAGCTGTGAGACAAGATTAGTCTTCCTGCCTGTGACGGACTGTCTACCACTCACCATCTGACAGGCACCTCCTGTTGGTGTTCTGGGAATGAACTCATGGCAACCTTCCATCCGGGGCCTGTGCTCCATCACTCTTCCCTTCCTGCTGTCACTAAGGCTCTCTGTTGTCTTTGAGGCTTGGTCCTCTTGCCAAGCAACAGTCCATGTTTCTCCCCTGGAAAGAATTCTGGAGTCCCTTTTCCACCACTTATTTCAGAGGCCATTATATTCCACCATTGCTCCACTGGCGGCCTAGAGTGTGGCCTGGCAGCCTTCCCCTGCCTTCCCCTTCAACTCCTCGATAACCTTCCCTGGGCTGCTTCCCAACAGCTCCAGTAACTCCTCTGATCGGCTAAGTAGCAGCACTGTAGAAAAGGACCTGGGGGTTATGGTGGACAGGAAGCTGGATATGAGCCAACAGTGTGCCCTTGTTGCCAAAAAGGCCAATGGCATATTGGGCTGCGTCAGGAGCGTTGCCAGCAGATTGAGGGATGTGATTATTCCCCTCTATTTGGCACTGGTGAGGCCGCATCTGGATTACTGTGTCTAGTTTTGGGCTCCCCACTACAGAAAGGATGGGGACAAATTAGAAAGAGTCCAGCGGAAGGCAACAAAAATGATTAAAGGGCTGGGGCACCTGACTTATGAGGAGAGACTGAAGGAACTAGGCTTATTTAGTCTGCAGAAGAGAAGACTGAGGGGAGATTTGATAGCAACCTTCAACTACTTGAAGAGGTGCTTCAAAGAGGAGGGAGCTAGGCTGTTCTCGGTGGTAACAGAGGACAGAACAAGGAGCAATGGTTTCAAATTACAGCTGGGGAGGTCAAGGTTGGATATTAGGAAAAGCTTTCTCACTAGGAGGAAAAACTTTCTCACTAGGTGAAGCATTGGAATGGGTTACCTAGGGAGGTGGTGTAATCGCCGTCTTTGGAGATATTTAAGGCCGGTTAGACAAAACCCTGGCTGGGGTGATTTAGTGGGAGTGGTCCTGCTTTTAGCAGGGGGTTGGACTAGATGACCTCGTGAGGTCCCTTCCAAGCCTAAGATTCTATGAACTAAAACAGCTGCAGTTTATTTTCAAACTGTGTCAGCACAACTCAACACATAGTGTCTAACCCAAAACCAGGGCTTTTTTTGTTTTTAAAAAAAGGGGCGGTGCTGGTACTCCGCCAGGGAGCTGGGGGCGGCGGCGGCAGCAGGAGCCGGGGCCACATTGCTGTGAAAAAAAAGGTGCCCCTGAGTACTATCACAAAAAAATCCCTGCCCAGTATAATTTATATAAATCTTTGTGCATGAAACCACTGTATGAGTTAAACATGAGAATTACATGTTATTTCTTTCTTCCTTTTATAATCTGGTTATGAACAGCAATTTATAGAAAAACTTAATAGAATGTAATAACATTTGAAAAATGTCCTTCAAAATATTGGTTACATACTGTGGTGACAGGTGCTACAAGAAATACTAAGGTACATACATTTTGTTACAATGGGGCCAAAGGCTGGCTTCACAACTTTGCAAAAAAACACGAAGATCAGTCGTGTTCTTCATAGTATAATTTTACATGGGTCCAACATATTTACTTTTATCAGTCATGGTGCACCTCTGTTTGCTAGGCATTGCAAGAGTTTGGTATTGAAACACAAAACTCAGTTTTAGTGCGTTTCCAAAATACACAATGTTTAGCTTAAACTAGTTCTGAGTTACCTTTCAGCATAGCTTTCTTCTGTTGCTGAAAAGGAACAGACATTGAGTTTTACAGTTTCATTTTGGTTTGATGATAAAGTTTCTGAGTGAACCCTAGCTCTTATGAAACTCAATCCATAGCTAATGCAATAGAGTTGAACAAATGCAGTACAATCCAGTATTGAACAAACCTTTGTTTTGTTTGGAGGCTCATTTTTGTCATATGTGTTTATACAAACCCATGCTCAAAAGTGAAACTCCTCAGGCCTCCTAATAAATTGGATGAGCCCCATGTAGACCAAATCCAGTGTTGTTTTTTAATGAGCTTTAGCATTTCCCTTTCTCTCCTCTCCCCACTGATTTGCGTATTGAACAAATTATTTTAATGGGGGGAACAATATGTTCATTAATTCCTCACCAGTTGCAACACTTGTATTGAAGGAAACACCTTTTGCCTATTAATATCTCCATTTAGGTTCTGTATTACTGGTCGCTCTCTCGACTCCTCTATATATGTGAAGGGGGTAAGTAAGTGAGATAGCAAAGAGAGTTAAAGTCTCATAATTTACTATCTCTATACCCCTCTACATCTTCAGTGAGCGCTATAGCATTAATCATTGTACAGTAACTGGCATGAACATAATCAGATATAGCTACATAGTAAAATATTTGTACATTACGCATTTTGGCCCCACTTTGAATGATTCTGAATCAGAAATGAGTCAGATTTACATCAAGTTTCAGTAATACTGTTTCTTTGTTGTCCCACAGTTTACGGGTGGTCTGCAAACATGTCTTGTGCTCTCAAATTTAATATTTTCTGTAATGAAACAAAGCAAAGTTTGGTCAGCAAAAGACTCCAATGCAGAAAGCAAGGTCCTGCAGCCTCTTTGAGTAGAAAATACATAGTTAAATGATGGCTTGGTCATTATAAGTCATTAGCAAGCTCCTGAAATATAACTGATCACAAGAGAAACATGCAGATGATGACAAACATAGACATATACTGTTCACATCCAGCCAACCAAATAAATTCCTCCTAGAGAAACTGAAGTTGTCACCCAACAAGAGGTGAAAAGGCCCATTCACAATAGGAAACCTGAGAGACCAGGGCATGTCCAAAATGAATCTGCAAACAAGGGCACCTTTCTTCACTCTCCTGCTATTGGAATGTTTGCTGCTGTCCTGGTTGATTAAACAATTCCTGGTTGATTCAGCAATGTAAGAATTAACGTGGCATACGTGGAGAAAGATTCCCCATTAGGCAAGTACCGGCTTAGTTGATGGTGTGCTCAGTTCAGTAACAATAGCGCAGTAGTGCATAACTCTCCTCGTCCTCATTAGTAAGTACTCTGCTGTTCAGGGAATCTGGCATCCAGAAGCCTGGGTCTTGTTAACAGACTGCCTACCTGAATGCGTATTATACATAACCTCCTGTTTCTTAAAAGGCCACAAAAGCCAGAATTTTCAAACCTCAGCACCAAAGTCAAACTCCTAACTCCATATTTCGGCCCCTCAAGGAAAGTGCCCTGATTTTAAGAGTTGTTGAGAACCCATAAGTAACAGAAGTTAGTGGGAGTTGACCCAGGTTTGAAAACTTTGGCTACGATTTTTAACCAACTCTGAGGAAGAACCCTTTAGTGGTCAGGTACTTTCTATGAAATTACTGCTCTATTCCAGGGAAAGGTAAGAAGTCTTAGAAATGAAGTTTTTAAAAATTGTTGCCAAGTTGGAATTTGGCATGGGGGAAGAAGGATATTTTTAAATATTTGACCACTCACAGGCAAATTGCTGATGGAAAGAAGAATGCAGATGAGTACCACTGCCACAGGTCCTGTAGGGACAAAGTTTGGAGAGAAAATTTCTCAGCACTGAGGGCTATGTCTACACGTGTAAAGTTAAGTCGACCTTGTTAAGTCAACTTAACAGAGTGGATACACGTTAAGTCGACTTAAGTTGACCTTGTTAAGTCCACTTAACAGTAGACATAGCCGTCCACACTCACTTTAAGTTGACTTAATGAGGTCGACTTAGCGCTATTCCCCATCCACACTGGCTTGATGTTGACTTAAGAAGTTGGTCAAGAAGTGTTCCCCAGTTAAAAAGGTTGGTCAAGAAGTGTTCCCCAATCGAGCCTATGCCAACAATGCTGCCTTGCTTGTTGAGAACCCAGAGAATTTCATTCCTACCCTTCAGGGGTCCAAAACACTACCTGCACGATGGAGTTGAATGTCTTAAAGTTGCGTGTCTCAACCACTTAAGTAACAAGTACCCCCTAACTTATTAAAATTTTAATAAGTACCCCAACACTCAACTGCCTCTCAGCTGAGACAAGGGGAAGCAGGCAGCTGCTGCATCTGGCATCCCCCCTGGGGTACATGTACTTCAGGTTAAGAAACTGTCAAAGCAGCAAACCAAAGTCCAGAACCCATGGTGCAAGTGGGGTTGAGCACTGTAGAGAGCATTGAGAAGTTCATCTACCTAGACTGCAAACAATCATAGCAAACTAAATGTTTTCTGATGAATAGGTCTTGCTACCTCTTAAATGAATTCCATTTTTTGCCTATGGACACAGAAGCAGCTCTGCACTGAGACAGTGTTCAGGATATCAAATGTGAGTAATGCTTGTTCTGCTATATGATCAGAAATCTGTACCCTCAAAGGCAGAATGTCAAGGCCTTCCAGGTGAACTATCAGCATAAAGTGGTTCAACTTATGTGAAATGTCGCAACCTCTAACCTTTCTCCAGTCACTCACTGCTTTAAAAAGACAGTCTTGCATGCTCTTTCGTCATTTTTCCAGGATGGACAAAACCACCCCAGCACAACATGTCTCAAACTCTCCATGACTGCATAATGAAGTGCACACCTTGACCCTACCTTACATCATCCATAGGCCACCCCAAAGATTTTTGGGTTCACAGGACTGAGCCAGATCTGGGAACTTCACTATGATGCCATCAACAGTTGTCTCTCTGGTTCACGTGATGTCCTCAGTAGACTATATGCATTTGATTATGATCCCACATCAAATCTGCTTTGGAAATTACATAAATCTTTTGGACAGACATACAATTAAAAGATTTCTGTGCATCTTAGTCTGAAGTAAATACAGAGAGGCTAATTCAAGCAGTACCAGTGGTTGAATCAAAATATAATTGTATCACAGTATAATTTAGTGTCAACATCCTAGTAAGGTCCCAAAAAGTGACATAGCGATATACTAAACTTTAGATAAGGAGATTTAATTAAAATGAGATTAGTCAAAAAGGACCTGAAGTTAAAAGTAAAGAAAGGAAAATCCCTAGGTTGGATGCTACCAAAAAATATTGGAGTCTTTGTACAAAAGTCAGCTGGACAGGAAGAGAACCAGGAAGTCACGCAGTAAGTAAATAGGATTAGATGGCTGTGTTCAAGAGGCTATTTGAGCCAAACAGTCATCCTTCAACATTTGGAAATCTGAACCTATTGAAGCCAATAAGCAGGGTCATAAATTATAGCAATCATAATGGTGGATGAGCCAAATTGGAGAGCAGGGGCTAGATTCACAAGGGAACTTAGGCATGGTGATATTGATCATTGCAATGCCCAACTTTTAGATGCCTAGAAAAATCACAGGGATTCTCAAAGGCTGAGTTCAATGCTCAGGATTCCTATACCAGGAATGGAGAATAGGTGCCTACGATTGAGATCACAAAAGCCAACAGGCTAGTTGGGTCCCTGTTTAAGCTACTCGATGCCAAGGCAAGGGTGTGTCCTTTGGGGCTTCTGAGGGAGTTAGGCATGTAAATCCTTACTCAAGAGAGGTGCCTCCCTCTTCTCAGGGTTCCCAGGAACCCCTCTCTTGGGGTGAGGCACCTACATCATTTTTGCAAGAGGCCAGGAGGAGGGAGGACCTCCCTCATGACTTTTAGCTCAGTAGTTAGAGTACTCAGCTGAGATGTCAGAGATCACACCAGTTCGTGTCCCCTCCACTTGATGGGGAGAATGGATTTGAACAGGGATCTGCCAATTCTCACATGAGGGCCCCAACCCCTATCCTATGGGTAATGCTGATTTGGGGGGGGGGGGGGGTTTGCGGGATGTCTCGCTCTCTCCTGTTGAAGCTGTTCCATTGTAGATTAAATAACTACAGAGAGAACAGCTGTGAGAATGACTCCATAGGTGTTTTCTCCAATTCATGGGGGCTCATTCCCACCACCAGTTTACAGCTTTACCATTTGACATCTCTTCTGCCCAAGGGTGTTTACAATGTGCATGGCAGCACTGGCTGCACATTTACCTACAGATCTACCCATACCTGGATGACTGATCAAAGGCAAGTCCCAGACTCAGCTCCAGAGCAGCCTAGATCTCATATGCGTCACCTGCCGCCATCTGGGCCTATAAATAAACAAACAAAAATCAATGTTACCGCCGATAGGGAAGAGTTTATTGGAGCAGTTCCAGACACCACTTAGACCAGGGTTTTCCTACCTCAGCCACAGTTCGAAGCCATGTCTGGCCTCATTGAACACCTTCGCGTGTATCCCCCAACAACAGCCAGGTTTTGTCTGCTGCTTGCACATATGTGATGAAGTTTGCATGCCTAGGGCTCAGGCCATTCCGGATATGACTGGCTTCGGTGTAAGCCCCAAGCAAGCACTCTCTAGGTCAAATGGGCACAAAGCCTTCCCACATCCTGCCCTCTTTGGGCTGGTGGCAAGACCCCTGTTCAGTAATTCAGGGTATGCTGTTTGAGGAAATAGCTCCCTCAATCACACTGGTGTCAGATGCTTCAGAATTGGGGAGTGAGGGGGCGTGGCGCGACCCTATGAGCTCCAGCCAAGCACTCAGGGGATTTCATCTCAGGAAGAGTGGTAGATGCACATAAATGTAAGAGAAGTCAGGGCAATCCTTCTGGCTTGCGGGGTGTTCCATCTCTTTATCTCAGGCAAGGTAGTACAGGTTCTAATGGACAATACTGCTGCAATGTACTGTACCAACAGACTCACTGGCCCTTTGCTGGGGACAGTGTGTCTGCGGCACCTGGCAGTGAGTCATGACTTTGACCTCATAGCTTCCCACTTCCTGGAGATCAAGAATAACAAAGCTGACCACCTCAGCATATCTTTCTTACCCCATCACAGCTGGTCACTCCACACAAGGGCAGCCTGTGTGTTCTTCCAGAAGTGGGGTTCTTCCCAAGTGGACCTTTTTGCATCCAAGCTGAACAAGAAGTTTCACCAGTTTTATTCCATTTATGAACGCAATGAGGGGCTGCTGTCCAACACCTTTCTCTTTCAATGGATGAGAGCTCTGTTGTGTGCATTCCCACCTATTCTGTTAATACAGAGTCTTGCTGAAAGTCAAGAGGAACAAGATGTATATTATCCTGATTGCAATGATGTGGTCCCACCAGCATTGGTTCAGCACGCTGCTGGAACTGTCATTTGCCCTCCTGCTAGAGTTGCCTTGTTGGCATGATCTCCTGTCCTAGGATCAGCTCCTGTACCTAGATATAGAAAATCTGCACCTGATGGGGTGGAGACTGCACAGCTGAACCCTGAGGAACAAGCATGTTCTTCACTGGTTCAACAGATCCTGATGAGCAGCAGAAAAACTTACACAAGTGGAGAAGATTCACCTGCTGGGCAGTGTCACAGAGAATTCTACCTGAACAGTCATCAATTAAGGCTAATTTAGGTTACTCGCTGCACCTTACACTTCAAGATCTAGCTATTGTTTGATTAAAGGATCACCTGGCAGCCATAGCCACCTTTGTAGCCTGATTCTTTATGATTTAGATTGGTAATTTGGAATTTCAATTGGGATTGCCAATGCATCTTGCTAGGGAACTCAGGTTTCTTCTTCGAGTGATTGCTCCTGCCCATTCCAAGATAGGTGTGTGCGCGCCTCGTGCACGGAACGCCGGAATTTTTTCCCCTAGAGTACCCGTAGGGCCGGCCGAGGCGCCCCCTGGAGTGGCGCCTCTGCACCGCTTCTATAAAGCCTCGGTCCGGCCCCATCTCCTCAGTTCCTTCTTACCGCCCTGACGGTCGCTGGTACGTCTGCTTGCTCCGGCTAGCAGTTCCCCTTACTTAGCTAGTTTTAGTACCCTTAGTTAGTTAGTTAGTT
>ML685902.1:252880-279527 GCA_007922175.1 Pelusios castaneus
AGGTAAGGCTGGTAATTCACCTATCTTGGAATGGGCAGGAGCAATCACTCGAAGAAGAAGAAACGGTTACATACCTGTAACTAGTGTTCTTCGAGATGTGTTGCTCCTGACCATTCCAACTTCCCACCCTCCTACCCCGCTTCGGACTGGGGGATAAGGAACTGAGGAGATGGGGCCGGACCGAGGCTTTATAGAAGCGGTGCAGAGGCGCCACTCCAGGGGGCGCCTCGGCCGGCCCTACGGGTACTCTAGGGGAAAAAATTCCGGCATTCCGTGCACAAGGCGCACACACACCTATCTTGGAATGGTCAGGAGCAACACATCTCGAAGAACACTAGTTACAGGTATGTAACCGTTTCTTGCGTTTGAATGTGACCACAGAAGATATTTATAAATTTGAACTAGGAGCCCCCAGGGAACGGCTAAGAGTGATTGTCACACAGATCCTTTAAATTACTTTATAAAATCCTTTATTGCCCAAAGCATAAAGCATAAAAATTAAGAAAAGGTTAATTGATATATGTACAGTAAAATAATCAGCTTATACATATAGAATGCTTAGGAAATCTTACACAGTTTATAATTTGATAGATTATATTTCCTGTTAAAATTTATAGTTGCTATACTTACACACCCTGGGAAGAAGGATGTCTGATGCCTCAAACGGACATGAGGATTGCAGAGTCTAGCGACCCTAGCTGATATATTTAAACTTACGAAAATAAACTAGATAGCTAAGAAAGAGCAAGATGGGTCTGTAGTGTTCTGGAGAAAGGCTGAGCTGACAGCTGAGGAGTGGAAGCTTCACTGCTCTCCAAATCCCAAGGCCTTATATTCCTTTTTCCCCCACTAACAAAATGATCTATACCTTTATACCCCTCTAAAAATAAACTAGATTATCTCATTCTTCCTTCCCCAAATATGGGTCCTTACCCCAGAAATTGTCAGGGTACATCTGTGTTATTGGTTAAGGGGTTCAAGCGTACAATTGATGTATAACTGCCTTTAGAATGTTCCTCATCACCTTTACACTTTCCTTATTTATGAATTGTGGGGTTTGCGAAATGTCAAAGGTCTCACCTTAAATTGTGATTGAAGTTGTTGTTCACCTGTTGACCTATGTGTCATGATTCAAAATAACTTAATAACTAACTGGGGTTTTCCATCATCTCAGACCTGCATAAGGATGCAATCCCACCACTGAGTGCTTAATTCCTAAGCCCCATAGAAACAGTCCACTGCACACAACTGTTCTGTGAATGCCAAAAGT
Source organism: Pelusios castaneus (assembly GCA_007922175.1). NCBI lineage: Eukaryota > Metazoa > Chordata > Testudines > Pelomedusidae > Pelusios > Pelusios castaneus. The sequence continues at coordinate 254,151 of ML685902.1, forward strand.
AAACTGTTCTTGCTTCTTTCCATGACACACAGCAGTGCATGCAACGTGGATTCCAGTTCTGATTTGGCACTCATGATATACTGCATGAGCTGTGTAGTGTTCATAACACTGATCGCAACAGTAGAGAATACCGTGGGACCCACAGTAAATGGGCCTTTGGAAAATGGCACAAAACATAGTCAGAAGCCCATGGACTGATGGGATAAAAAAATATTTGTTTGCCCCAAATCAGTCAATTCAGACAATGGATGGAGGCGATTTTCTAAAGTTCAAAAAAGGGAAAGATGTGTATGTTGAAATCTATTACATCTTTTCAAAAGATTCCCTCTATTACAGTTAAGATGTTGGTAAAGATTGTCAACTGAGTTACCTCAACTTAAATTCCCTTAGTTATTTAAACGTTAGAGATGCCTAAATTCTAAGCCCACAAGGGACCAGTGTGATAACACAGGTGATAAAACTTCCCCCAAATAATTTCTAGAGGATAGCTCTTAGAAAAAAAACAATCTTGATTTTCTTTTTAGATTGTCAGTGATGGCGAATTCACAACAACTTTTGGTAAATTGTTCCAATGGTGAATTACTCACTGGCTATGTCTACACTGGGGAATTTAGGTCGACTTAAATAAGTCGACTTTAATAAGTCAACTTTAAGTCGACTTAGAGAGTCCACACAGGACTCCTAAGTCGACTTAAAGGGGGCCTTACTAACGCGCCTTAGAGAGTCTGCACTAGACTCTCTAAGTCGACTAGTTCGGTCCAGGAGAGCCAGCCCCACGCGGGGCTGGCTCTCCCCGGGGCACCAAGACCCTGAACGGTCCGGGGGAGAAGGGAGTGTGGAGCAGCAGCTTAAGTCAACTTAAGGAAATGCCAGTGTAGACGCAGAATAAATTAAGTCGACTTAAGCATGCTTAAGTTGACTTAATTTACTAGTGTAGATGTACCCACTGTTAAAAATATATGCCTTATTTTCAGTCTGAATATACCTAGCTTCAACTTCCAGCCATTGTATTGCATTATATCTTTCTCTGCTAGACTGAAGAGCCCATTATTAAATATTTTTCCATAGATACCCTATAACCAATCTCCTTTTAGTCTTTTCTTTGTTAAGTTAAATAGTTTGAGTTCCTAATACCAATGCTATGAAGCAAATTTTCTAATCCTTTAACCATTCCCTTGACTCTTCTTTTAATCTCTCTGGCTATGTCTACACTAGAAAAGTTAAGTCAACTTTGTTAAGTCGACTTAATAAAGTCAACTTTAAGTCGACTTAACAAAGTCAACTGAACTTTTCTAGTGTGGACATACTCCTTGTTAACCTTATTAAGTTGACTTAATAAGGTCAATTTAGGAAGTAATCCCCATCCACACTGGCTTAAATCGATTTAAGGAGTCGACTTAAGCCTTAAGTCAGTGAACCTAAAACTAGTTGTTATTAAATCGACTTAAGTTTTCCTTAAGTTGACTTAAGGAACAGCTTAAGTCAACTTAATAAAAGCCCAGTGTGGACAGGGAGTAAGTTAGGTCGACTTAAGCCTCCTTAAGTCGACCTAACTTGTAAGTGTAGACACACCCTCTGATTTAACATCATCCTTGAATTGTTGACACCAGAACTGCACTCACACCAGTGCCAAATACAGAGGTAAAATCTCTCTGCTTCTATCTGAGATTCCCGTGTTTCTGCATCCCAGGGCTGCATTCATTCTTTTGACCACACGGGGGAGATCATGTGTAGCTGATTATTCACTATGACCCCAGGTCTTTTTGAGTGGCTGCTTTCACGAGGTTCCCCCACCCTGTAAATAGTGCCTGCATTCTGTATTCTGAGATGTACATTTTTACATTTAACCATATTAAAATGCATACTGTTTGCCTGGACAGTTTACCAAGAGATCCAGCTCACTCTGAAGCAGTGTCCTTTCCTCTTCATTGGTTACCATTCCCCAATTTGTGTCATCTGCAAATTTTATCAGTGACTGTTTTGTTTTGTTGAGGGGCTGCGGGGGATAGGGAGGCGGCAGGGGGCCCAAGAGAAGCGGGGAAGGGGCCTTGGGGGGGGGAGGTTGGTGAACCGGCAGTCAGGGAGGAGGGTTTGGAGGGGCCCGGGGGGGGGCAGTGGTAGAGGGGCCTTACGCACATACCCACCCACCACCACCACTCCTGCCAGCGTACTAGCACTTTTTTTTTCTTTAAAAAAAAAAAAAAAAAAAAAAAAAAAAAAAAAAAAGCACTGAGCACACCAACTTGCAAATAAAACTGTCCAGGTAGATACTGAGCACGAGGGTCTCCAACCAACTTTATGAACATAACAGAAGTGTAAGAAGAGCAGGCTTGATGACACCCCATTACAGTTACTCAGATTGATGCCCCCCATGAACACAGCTTTATTTCCTGCACATTTTAGACAGATATACAAGGAGCGCCCATCCTGTTCTGTAGTGTGATTTGATGGTCTGTCACAGACACCGCCTAGTTCCCCATCTTGGGCTTTATTTGCTAGGACACTGATCCATAAACATTCCAGATAATTTTTTTCTGTGTAATCAGTGACTTTAAAATTCTGTGGCCTGCTGTGGAAGGAGTCTTCCAACCCCCATCAGTGTCGGAGGGAGGCCACACCCCCTCAGCCACACGTGTGTGGGGAGCTGAAACCTGGGGACTTAGATTCTCTAGCCCTCAGCTCTCAGTCAAGGCCAAGCAGGCAAAGAGCCAGTGATGACCTATTGAGACTTCATAGGCTATGGGGCAGTCACCCAGGATTGGGGTTGCATGGAGGAGGGGAGATGCAGCCCCCACGCTCCCCACCAACTCTACCACATCCCAGCCAGGTCCTTAACAGTGACAAAGCAGGGCTCCAGCCAAAACTCACTCGATAGTGGTCAGGCTTGAGCACAGCCAGACTGAGGTCAGCTCTCTGGGCTGCATCCTCCAGCTCTGTGCCCATTTACCTTTGGTCCAGGTTATCATCCCTTTCCCCAGGGTAGAGCATGAGAGGCGGCTGTAGGCATTGCCGGCATCAGCTAGCTCCTCCAGGTTGTAGGGACCAGGTAGCTCCAGCCTGTCCTCTGAACTCCAGCCAATAGGCAATTCTGGCAGCTCCTCCATGGGGCAGCAATCAGGCTTGGATCCTAGCACCGAGAGAGAGATCCTTCTGTGGCAGCAGCTCTCCTCCAAGTGAGTCAGAGGGCCTTCCCTTTATACTTCCTGTTCCTATCTTTCCCCTGCCCCTGTGCAGCTGGTGTGGCAGGTGTGCCAGCCCTGAGCCTGCCCTCTGGGTGTTGAGTAGCAGTTCCTCCTTGTCACTCTTAGAGGGAGACCATGCCCCTCACTACACCTGAATCAGACAGAAGGTCAGATGAGATGATCACAGTACTCCGTTCTTCTGGTTTTATGATAGCAATTATTTAAAAAACCAGAGAGCAAGCTTGGTGTCGCAATATAACTACAGAAGAAAGAAACAATTCTATAAATGCAGAACTACATCTTATCTTTAGTTACGTCTATCAGCGTAGCCATGTAGAAACAGAAACACTATGCTATTTTGTAGCTAAATAAGGGCTCAATCCTCCCATTCTCAGGATGGTGCAGGTAGAAATTATGTGCACTGTTTTCTTAATGTGAAGGGATTTTTGTGTGCTATAAATTAACATCAACTCATTTAAATAAAAGCACTACTAAATGAGATAAATCTGTGCAGTGGTGTGATAATAGTCATAGATTCTACCTGTAAATAAATATTTTTCCATACTGTGCTACGTGAGTTATTTGAGCAGAGACCATTGGTAAAATCCTAGTCAATTGAGTTCAGCAGGGTCAGGATTTTACACCACATCTTTCCCCATGTTTGCAGTGTTTAACATGAGTCTCTGATCTTGACTTGAACCTCTGAGCACAACTGTAGTAGGAATCAATAATAAATGCATAAATATAGTGGTATTGAGATTTAAGGCTAGCTCGCCATCGGAAGGAAATGTTATTTAGAATAGAGTTAGACAAGGGCCTAGAAGACAGAATTTGTGGCTGCTATTCCTGCCCTTCCCTCTATCTTTTTGCATTACCTTGAATGAGTCACTTAACCGTTGTGCCTCTGTTCATCAACCTGTAAAATATTGTCTTTACAGGTAGATTGTGAGAATTAGTGCTTTGAAGATTTAGGATTAAGGCTTGTGTAGTTCATACTAAATTTAAAAACTGCTTAAAATCTACTTTCACCACAAGTCCACTGGGAGCAGACAAGGTCTCCCAGGAAGCTGTGCAAAATCATCCAGAACTAGGAACTCTGGAATATGTGTCCCAAAGTCAGTCAGCTGAATATTGTGCCTGTAGCGACACAAGACTCAACAGCAAATCCTCAAAGCACATAGGCTATGTCTACACTAGAAAAGTTAAGTTGACTTTATTAAGTCGACTTGGGCACTAATCCCCGTCCACGCTGGTTTAAGTCGACCTAATACGATCAACTTAAGCATTAAATTGACCTAAAACACGGTGTTATTAAGTCGACTTAAGGAAAGGCTTAAGTCGACTTAAGGAAAGCCCATTGTGGACGTGGAGTAATTTAGGTCAACTTAAGCCTCCTTAAGTCGGACCCATATAGAGAATATATAGTGAATATATATAGTGAATAGAGTGTAGATGTACTCCATCATGCTAGTTTCCAGTGAGATGCATAACTTAAATTAAGAACAATTAATTTAACTGTGTAGTCTAGACAAACACTGAATGGGCCCCAAATTTTCAAATATATTCTAAATCTAAAATATTTTGGTTCAGGATATTATAATTGATACTGTATGTTTTTTTTATAGTATGTCAGTATGCACACTGAGAATTAGTGCAGATTGTAGTAAGTAAAATGCAACAAATATAGATTTATGATTTTTCTCCAAACATGAAATATTTAATTAGTCCACTTTATAACAGAAGTCTCTATTGACCCTTGTTGTCAGATCTAAAATATATTTAAAGTGCTGTTCTGTTTTGAAAACTAACTGTACAAATTGTAAATTGGATATTCTTGTTTGTTATCTCTTAGTGACTGCTAAATCAGATGTGTTCAGTTTACAAATTTGCAAATGGCTCTCTACCTAGCAGCCTTATAGACTCAATATGGGCTCTAGGAATCAAGGTACATTATTTCTTTGTCCTCTGTTATCACTTGTAACTAAGAATCCTCAAATCATACTTTCAGTGGCAACTGCACAACTCCAGTGATGTATAATTCATTAATTATTTAAATGTATTGAGATTGTATAAAATTGCAGAGTACCTATTCCTATAGTAATTCATAGTACTATATTATTGTGACTCTTGTTCTGCTGCGGCTACTACACTTGTAATCCCAAAAGTTAATTCTTGTTGTTTTTATTTTCTAAAATTTTAAAATGAAGTTTGTTAAATGAAGAACATTTTAGAATGATAAAATGATTATATTTTGAATTCTGACAGTGAAAATAATATATGTAAATATTTCATAAAAATACAGTCATCACCAAATTTGAACAGAATGTAATTGAAGGTAGGCTCTTTGCCCACCAGAGGGTGCTTGTATTGTCCCAACAGTATGAGAGAATTATAGGAACAGATCATTATTTTTAAAAGTCAGCAGTATTGTAAATTAAAGGATAGAGAAGACTTTGGTATTCTTCAATCCGGTTGAAGAATAAAACTCTTTGGGTTTGTTTGGGAGAATCGATGAAGGTTTGGCTCAATTCTTGTTTTTCCTAATCAGTTTGCCTATTTCTAACTATCATATGTATATAATCATACTGTATGTAATCAAATTGCAAATGAATCTAAAACTGATTCTTTAACAGCAAAACAAACAAACATCCAATTGAGTAGTTTCTATTTAAACCTAGAACTGGATCACATTGCCTTTAACTAGCCAGCACAGCAAAAAACATGAAATAAGGCCTCTCTAAGGGTGTGTCTACTCTTAGAAATCAAGTTGATTTTAGCTTGCTTAAATCGACTTAATTTAATCTGCGTCCACACTACGTTTTTCTTAAGTCGATTTAAGCAGCTGCTTAAGTCGACTTAAGGAAAATTAAAGTCAACTTTCTTAAACCTTTTAAATCGACTTTTCTGGCTAAGTCGACTTTATTAAGTCGACTTAGCCAGTGTGGACGTGGAGTAGCCCTAAGTTGACTTAGTGAGCTTTAGGGCTTCTCCGCTGCCCTCCCTGCAGGGTGGCTGGCACAGGCACAGCCAGACGTGCCTCCCTCTAGGGCAGGACAGATCCCTGCCCCTATGCCCTGCCAGAGTCCCTGCCAGGCTCAGACCCCATTGTACCCAGCTACAATGGGGCAAAGGCTGAGCCCCTCAGCCCCCAGCAGCGGCATGAAGGTCGCTGTGGCCATGGGGCCGGCAGCCGCGAGCGGGGCTAAGACTCTGCTCCCCTGGCGGCTGCGGCTCCAGCCACCACGGCAGTGATCGGTGAGCGGCGCCGGGGAGAGAGCGAGGGCGGCAGCCGGGGGCCTGGGGGGAAGCGGGCGAAGACGCCGCGTGCAGGGCGGACCCCGGGCGGGGGCGGGCCTCTACAAGCCCCGCCCCTCAGCGTGCGGGGCGGGGACAGCGGCGGGAGCTTCCGCCGCAGCTGGTGCGGCCCTCGCAGCGCCGGCGCCCGATGCTGCCTCTCCTGCGGCGGCTCGGCCGGGAAGATGGCGCCGTCCCACGTCCTCAAGTGCTGCCAGCGGGTGCTGGGCTGGGTGCCCGTGGTCTTCATCGCCCTGGTGGTGGCCTGGTCCTACTACGCCTACGTGGTGGAGCTGTGCGCCTGTGAGTGCCGGGCTGGCCCCGCCGCCCTCCCTCCCGCCTGGCGGCTGCGCTGGGAGCGGGCAGCCCGCTGCGGTGCCCCGGCTCCCCCTCTCCGCCCCCGGCCGCGGGGCTGAGCGGGAGTCGGCCCCTTCCCCGTCCGCGTGTCGTTCAGCGCCCTCCCCGGGATCCCCCGCTACTCTGGGGGGGCCGCCCCCTGTCTGAGCGGCCATCCCCGTGGTGTCTGACCACCGCTGGGGGCTGTTCCGGCAGTGGGCTGCCGCCCTGCGTGAGCCTCCTTTCCTTGTGCCCTTCCTCCTGGGGCTGTGCCCCGCACTTGGAAAGGAGCCGGCGTGTGGCCGGAGCAGCCCCGGTTTGAACCGGGCAGGAGGGGCCACCGCTGGGGCGCTTTAAAAAAAAAAAAAGTCCCTTTAACTCGGTAGCGCTGGAGAGTGGAGGCAGCAGCGCCTCGGTTCCTGCAGGCTTGTGTGCTTCCCTCTCCGCGCTGCCGATAACCCAGCCGCCGTCGGTCCAGGAACACGGCCTGGGGGGAAGCCCAGGTGCCGGAGAAGCGAGCAAGGGCTGGGATGTGGGGAAGGGATTTGTGAGACGGATGTAAATGGTTTGGGATCGCCTGGTCTGGGGAGGGACTGAGCTGCCCGCCACTTGAAGCTGTTAAAAGTGGCTCCGGCCCTCACAGACTCCTGCCTTTAATGACTTATGCCAGTTTTGGGTGAATTCCTTCACCGTCCTTGGGAGTCCCTGCTTTTATGGGCTGCCACTTTTTGGTTAGCTTTTGTTTTAACACTGTTCTTCCCCTCCCTCTCCCAGATTATGTGGGATTTTTTTAACAGAACCACTGTTGTTTATCTTAGTCTCACTCTGTAGTCCTTCTCTTGAAAATAAACTGGACTACAAGTTTTAAAAAGTAAAATTTTGGAGTTCTTTGGTGTTCTGTCCTTTTGATTATGAATCCTAGAACTTCATGTCACTGAAATGTGATTAGAGTGAAATCGTTTTACTTACGCAGTAGGGGGAAAGGATTTAGAGCTTAGACACTTCCTACTGAGTCAGGCTATTCGTAATGTAGTTCAGTGTTATGTAAATCTGACTGGTAGACGGTGTCATTCAGGATGATATTCATCCTTATATCTTGATCTCAGTTTAGACTGAAGTCCTGTGGCATTGTTCAGTTAAGATCATTTGTTCATTTAATAATAATACTTTGTATTTGCGTATTTCATCAGAACTTCAGAGCATTGTACAAACATTTATTAAAGATGGTTGTTTCAAACCTCTAGCTAGTCCATATAAAGGAGCTCTGAAATGCATGAAAATGGTAAACTGGAATGTTTATGGGGCCCTGTATGTGGAAATACTTTACAGTACACTAATTGTTTGTGTAGAATGTTTGAAATGCTTTTGCTTTTTCTGTTATATTGTGTAAACCTTGTATTTCTAGCTATAGTGCATATTTGATATTTTGACAAGCTTGTAAAAAATCTGTTTGTCTATTACAGATAAGATTTCCAAAGTATTTAAGCATAGGCAGAAGTATTTGGAGCACTTGTATGTTTGGCTGATCACTTTAATCTGCTAGTCATATTTAATTTTTTTTTTTTTTAAGTAAGAGGGTTCTGGATGAAGAAATGTGAATACTGTAGACTTTAGGCATCAAATTATTTAGCTTAGCTATACAATTTTATCTTTTTTGGTTACAAGGGTTAAAATAAAACTTATTAAACTGAGTGATCTTTTAATTCCAGGTAAAATGTTTTCTGTAGACAAGCTTGACACTGAGGAAGGCACTTATTACTCTCCTTGTGCTTCACTTCCTTGCCTATAAAGAAGGAACACCCTAAGGGCTAGTCTATACATAAAATGCTACACTACCTACGTTGATGGGAGGAGTTCTCCGTAGACATAGGTAATCCTCCTCCCCGAGAAGCTGACAGAATTATTTCGTCAATCTAACACTGTTTGCACAAGGATTTAGGTCATCTTAACAATGACGCTCAGGGTTGCGAATTTTTCCACACCTCTGACCAACGTATTTAAACGGACCTAATTTTCTAATGTAGACTAGGCCTTAGATTAGAGTGACTGTCTTGTCCAGTTAGACTGTAAACTCATCAGGGCAGGGCAGTGTCTCACTTTCCATATGTACAAAATGTGACTGCAATTTCATTTGAAGTTTCTAGGAGCTCCTGTAATATAAATAATTGGCCCCTGAAACCACAAGTTCATCCAGTGTTAGAGGCTGGCTAAAAATTTGGTTACAGGAGCTTTGCTTTAAAACAGATTTTCAAAAAATAAGAAAGGCACAGAAGTAACTTTACTCATATGGCTAGCCCCATCGATATGTCCCCAAATCAGGATTTTTGACACAAAGTTTGGTACAGTATCAAGCTTGTCTACACAAACATTTTATATGGAATTTAAAGATCACTCAATTTAATAAGTTTTATTTTAACCCTTATAACTAAAAGGGATAAAAATGTATAGCCAAGCTAAATAATTGGACACCTAAAGGATCAGGATTGGATTGGGGTGTTTTGTGAATTCCTTATGTGTTACCAGTAAAAAAATCTCTGTGTTGCATTTTCTGTGAATGAAAAAATAACATGCTAATTTTTTTAAATTTTGTGTTATGTAGGAGTCTTGGGAAGAGATTGGTTTATGTGAATACTTTCAAATAGTAGATAAACCAAAGGTCAGAAAATATAGATTTGCAATGCTCTTCTTTTGCATGTCTGTTCTTTTACTAAGGTGCATGTGTATTTGTGTGGGGTTTTTTTAATGACTCAGAATGCAAAATTATTGGACGCTCACCTTCTTTTGGCTGGTAGATATTTCTACATAAAAGGGTAACATTATTCATTTGCTTTTTGTGTCGTGTGTTTTCTTTTGGATTGTGAACTACTGCACTGTATATATTGTGAAGAGCAGTGACACGACTTGAATGCACCACTAATATGTGAAAGTGACACAACCTCTTTAATTCTTGAGTGAAACACACATATGCAAATTGCTCTTGAGGAATAAGATGCAAGAAAGGCCATTGAGAGGTGGATGGAAGGAAAGGCTGGAAAAGAAAATGCAGACAGGAAAATGAAAGAAAGAGAATGAATGAGGCTATGTACGCACAGCAGGATTGTCCCGCAAAAAGCCCCTTGCGCTGTAAAAGTCACGTGGCTTTTATTGCGAGGGAGTGTTTACACACTGTGCTCCTCCTAACGGAGCAGAGTGTCCACACTATTTTTTCTTCTTGCAGGATATAGAGCAGTGCATGGTGGGCACCTATCCCACCATGCACTATAGCAGCCAGGGTTCCCGGAGCTGTCAGCCAGAGTTGAATGCTGCAGGAACTGAGTGGCAGCGGGGCTCAAACCACCGGCAGTGCCGGCACTCCTGGCGGCTAGAGCCCCGCTGCCGCAGGGGGTTCCCTCTAGCTTTCCCCGATGCCGCCCGGCTTGCCGGCTCCTGGGAGGCGGTGGCTGCTGTCTGGGAACTGGCAAGCTGAGCTCTTGGGCACCCCGGAACCAGCAAGCAAGGTGGCTTGAGCCCCGGTCCTGCGCCCGGGGCTCAGCTACCACCGTGGCTGGAGCCCTGCTGCCGCAGCTGGGGCTCGGGACCGGGGCTCAAGCCTCCCTGCTTGCCGGTTCCTGGGCAGCAGCCGCCACCATCCAGGGAGCTGGCAGGCAGGGCGGCTTGATCCCCAGTGGCTTGCTGGCTCCCTGGGCGACGGCAGCTGCTGCCAGAGGAGGGCATGGGCACTGGGGCTCTGGCTGCGGCAGCAGCTGAGCCCCCGGCATGGGACTGTGGCTCAAGCCGCCTGTGGCAGTGGGGCTCCAGCTGTCAGGGCTCCCGGCGGCTGGAGCCCTGCTGCCAAGGGAGTCCCTCAAGCGGCTTGGTTTCCCGGCAACAAGCTGGGAAGCCTAGCGGCTTGTTGCAACAGGGCTCCAGCCATCAGGGCTCCTGGCAGCAAGAGACCGGCTGCCACCTTGTCAATTTCACTGCGCTGCTAGAGCAGTGAAATTGACATATTTGACAGCTCTGGTGTCCCAGAGTGGCCTCGACTGGCACTCTGGGACATTTCTGGAGACTGTCAAAAGCGGAAAAAGTGTACACATGGGCTCTCCTGTTCGGCGGTAAACCTCTCCACCCTCGTTTTGGGTGGGTTACCTGTGCTGCAAGAGGGTCTTGGCGGGCAACAAGCAACGTGAACGTGTGTATGCTCACAGCCTTACTGCGTGGTAAGGCTATCATGTGTACATGGCCTTAGAGGGAGAGAGTGGAAGGCAGGCAGGGCCATAAATAGCAGTGTCTTCCCCAGGATATTAAGAAAGGATGTATGTAAAGGATTGTCTGAATACTAACTGCATGAGGAGATGTTTGGAGCATTTGGGAGCTTTCTTTCTCTTCCCATCCCCGTAACTATTTTAATTGTATTATCACACTTCCTGGGATCTCAGCCCATCACTGGAGCTCAGTTGTGCTAGGTATTGTACAATCACAGAACAAAAAGATAAGCCCTGCCTTGTAGCCCCTCCTTACAAAATCAATATTGGTGAACGAATGTTTTCACTCATGAATTTAATGCGCCATCAGGATGCACTTCTAGTGTCTTGTTTAAACTTTGCAAAAGATTCTTGATAACAAAATTAGATAGGATGTGCCAGTATACCGCTGTCATCTCTGTCCCCATTCTGTTTATCTTCCTCTTCCTGTATTTATTTTATTCCCTCTGTTCGTTCTCTGTTTAATTATGTATCTCTGTTTTGCATTTCTGCATTTTTCTTTCAGCTCTCTGATGGAACTGGAGTTGTTTTTGTATGAATTTATAAACACACAAACTTGGGCCTGCCTGTGTGCAGGGGATTGTACTTGATGACTTCTCGAGGTTCCTGCTAGCCCTTCATTGCTATTATATACTTTGTATTGACCCGGTTATTAGGATTTTTACTGCATGGATGTATTTAATTTAACAAGGAGCTGTCAGGAATAACAAGCAGGAAATGAAATAATGGCTCAAAGTAAGTTTTTCAGTAAACACTTGCGTAATTGTTACAAAACAATGCCATGATAGGAAAAGGCCTATGGACATAAGAGACAGAAGAACTTGAAGGTTCCAAAAGGAACGCGCTCGCTCATGAGCGGATGTATTTTTGTTTGAGGAAACCAGATTGAGACAGAATGACCCTGCTGCAGAGGTGTCTGAAGAGGTTAGGCTTGCCTAGGTTACCTGTGGTGGGAAACCTTTAGGTAAGATGGCTGTTTAAAATCCTGTTTCTCTAAATGCTCTGTTCTTACTGCTGCAATAAGCAATAGTTTGGTTTTAAGAAGGCTGTCTCATCACTGTATACTGTGGGTAACAGACTTCTGAAGGAAAGAAGCACAGGTACTTGAATTCAGTTGAAACTGCTGGGTAGTAATGGTTAAAATGCAGGGTGGCATAGCCCGGGCATGTTCTGATGTGGGAATTCTTGACATCTGCAGCAGAGACCAGATATGGTTTATACAAATAGTGAACTGCAGAGTGAAAATGATTAACTAGGTTTGTGTTATGATTCAAATGAATTTCATTCTAAACTTGGCTGCAATGTAAAGCCACTGAATTTCATACTGCTGTTGGCATTGGTGATTTCTTAGTTATTCATTGTGTTGGATGGAGATCAGGGAGTATGATGAAGATGGTCATGTTGGATAAAGAATGTCTCGTTCTGGCTGTGTTACTGTTCTTGGGATGGAGAAGATTTAAGAAGAAATCAGAAACCAGCAATTCAGCATAATGAAGTATGAGGGTTGATGTAGTCACTTGTGGGTTATTTTGGATTATGCATAAAAATAGACGTTCAGTCAGCTAATCCACATGGGCCCTCAGAATTAACATTTACCCCTGGCAAAAATTATTCAGTGTAGAATTGTTTTTGCATGAAGTCTGGATGACTCTCAGGAGTGATAATAAGATGCAAAGCCTTTCATATCTATGTCACTAGCTTGAGTCTGTGCTGGCTCAGGGGTCACCAAAAGACATTGTCGTAACTCGTATAAAATGAGTTGGGGAATGAGTTTGGTCTGTTTCATGTACAGTGGTGATGAACACACTACACATGTAGAAATTGCAGTTCATATTACTTGGTGCCATTGATGCAGTCTCAGCACTGTGACTGAGCTAACTTGTCTTTGGATATGCTCTTTACAGAACATAGCTAAGGTGCATTGGTTGGAAGTTACATTTGGAAACTGGTACTGATGTCAGTACTTTACTTCCCCCATTGAGGGGGGTTCCGTTTTGAATGGGGTATCATCCCACAGTGGTGGATTAACTGTGGATCTAGCCCTGAGCTGATTCAGGACCAACAGCTGACCTATGCTTAGATTGTGAAAAGCTCTTTGGGCCAGGTTCTCCCTACCCCTTGTAGAAACTTGAAGTCTCGGTCTGTCTCTGCTGGCCTGAGTCATCATGCCTCCACCGAATCTTCATGCTCTTGCAGATAATGAAAGCTGAGGTGTGTCAATGTCTTTGAGACAGACATTTCAAAAGCCCATTTCTCACTTTGGGTGAGTTCAATAAGGTGCTTATGCCAGGGCCAAGCACATGTGTTTGGGCCGGGGTCTAGAGGTAAAGATTATAAGAATTGTTAGAGAGGGGATGTCATTTTTCAATTGTCAAACCCTGTATGAGCTCATTCCCCCATACACAAAGCCTCATGCCTTCCAATTTCACTGTGTTCCACCCCAGTTTTTTTAACTACACTTTTAGGACCAAAAGTGTAGCTAGCTAAAGAAAGTGATTTCCAGATAACTGTTTTCACAACTAACATGGAAAACTTCTACCGTCTCTGGAATCATCAAGGAACCTTTACAGCAGAGGCAGGTTTGTCTGGTTTTTGTAACAGTGGACTGGGAAAGATGGTCTCTCACTTTCTTTCCACATAGCCCAGCCCCACTCACTGATGGAACAGCATGCACATTCAGATGTAGGATTTACCACCTTCTACTGCTGTGGACGAGCAGTCTGATGAACTCCTTTAATATTCAGACTGGAAACAGCATTTGTATACTTAAATAGCTAAGACATTTCGTCCCCCCCCCCCCCCCCCCATGGCCTTGTCACTGAGGGAAAATGGTGTTAGCCAACACATGTTAAAAGGAACTCAAGGCAGTTCATAGTTTTCATATGTGTTAGAATTACAAACCACATTGTCTTCACAAGGATTTTAACATATGTTAGATTTGCTCTTACTGCATGTTAGCTTTTATTCCTAGTCTGGCTGTGCCCTGTGCTGTGAGGAATCATTCCTACCCTGTCCTAGGAAAATATGTGAGATTTTCAGGTTTGTTTAGGATCCTGAATTCACCTCTGGAGATAACAGTCCATGGCACAGACTATTTTTCTGTGTTTGTACATTCCCTAGCACAGTGGAGTCCTGGTCCGTAGCTTGGGCTCCTAGGCACAACAGTAATACAAATAATAATAAAAAAAAAAAAAGTATGCAAGTCAAGTTCCCTTTTGCTTTGCCACCAAGCCAACAAATGTTGTTATAGATATTCAGTTCAATTGTAATGTCTCTGGAGCACAGTCAGGACAAAGAGGCATAGGCTGATCTGTTTTACTGCTATGATCTGGAGAGTGTTGGATAGATAAAGGGAATGTAACTTCATCTGTTTTCTTTCAAGAAGTATTTACTTTGTATCAAAATGTTAACGCAATAGCTAACAAACAATGACAGTGTTGTACTTAAAACAGTTGTATAGTATTTCCGTAACTTTTTTTGGAAAGCTTTTACAATTGCAAAGTAGCAGCAGTATATTACAAGGCTTGCGTGTGGTGCTGTTGTATGACCTGAATGTATCTTGCAAATAGGATGAAGAGGCTCACATTTCCAGGAGAATGGAAAGCTAGAGTGATTAGCTAGCTAAATAGTTAAGCAAAAAACGACGAGAGTCCTGTGGCACTTTATAGACTAACAGATTTTCTTCGGCATAAGCTTTCGTAGACTGTAACCCACTTTGTCAGATGCACAGACTAACACGGCTACCCCTCTGGAAATTTCTAAATAGTTAACAATCTTAAATAAATATATATTATAAAAATGAATGATCAAAACATCTGTTACTATCTCTATTCAGTGATGAGAGTTGGGGTGAATGTAGCCTCTTTGGAGGCTACCATTTTATATACACTTCCTATCAAAAGTTTCAGCTTGATGCCATGGGGTTAACAAATCTGATCCTGTTGCACAGCATTGAAAAAGAGATTATCAAATTATATCATTTTTAAGGTATGCTAAATTAACTAGTATGCCCCAAAAAAGGAAAGGGAAGAATGGGATACGTGCCCCTTTTGTAGTGTATAAAGCTTGAAACTGTGTGTGTTCTGTTTTAAAATTCTGCTTGTCCTGTTACGCAGAGTTAACAGGTGTATCAAATTTTGTATTCCTTGATTTTGCTCCCAGTAAGTGGTTCTCAACCTGCTCGCCAGTCAGCCTATAAGTGTCCAGCGTGACACCCTCAGAGCTATGCAGGTAGTTTTGGATGTGGCCCGCATAGCATATTCTGGGTTGCATGTGCAGCCCATAATGGTAAATAGATTAAGAACCACAGCTCTAGGTCATGTTGGCTGTGTGTATAGATGATTAAATTTCTCGTTCCTAAACTGAAAGGCTGGACTAAGGTTTCTCCTAAATATTTCTCGGACATTGGATTTAAATGTGGAATTTTTTTTAAAAAAGGGTTTGAAATAGTCTGAATAAAAATCACTTCCTTTTTCAGTTAATAGGCTTTTACATTTCTTTACCCAAATCATACAAATTCTTCTGGTGTCTATAGAGTCTTCTAGGGAATCAGGATAAATAAGTTCTATTGTGCTTAAAGAAGAAGAAAAATACTAAAACCTTTAGAACCATTCAGGCAGTGGTTCCCAACCTTTTTGGCTTGAGGGCCACATATATAATTTTTAGAACCCTGAGGGGCCACCAGTCTGTTTAATTAAATTCACATTACAATTAATTAAATTCACATTAAATTTTAATTAAAATCAGTTTAACTTTAAATACTTTTTTTAATTAAATAGACTAGTGACCCTTCAGGGTTGTAAAAATTATATTTGTGGTCCTTCAGCCCCAAATTTTTTTAAAATTTGAAAAAAAATTGGTGTTTTTTTTAAAGGCGGGGGGGCCTGGATGCCCATGAATGGGGCCAGTTTGTGGGCAGGTGTGTGGGCCTCAGCAGCAGTATGGCACACGCTCCCACCCCCACGGCCATGCCAGCCCATGGCCCCACCGTCCACAGCCTGCCCCTCCCCCTCCCAGTCATGCCAGGCTGCCTGCGGCCACCCTTTACAGCCAGCAAACCCCACATCCGCCCCATTCCAGCCCGCACCCCCCAAACACTCCCATCCCAGCCGCCGCGCCGGCCTGCGGCTCTGCCTGTAACCCTGGCCGGGACCAGAGGGGAGGCGGGCGGCCGCAGCAGGGCGCCCAGTTGCGTGCTGGGACTGAGCAGCTGTGTCCCGGCTCCCAGCCAGCAGCCAGGCAGGGTGGGCCATTTTGAAAAGCCCCACGGGCCATGGGTCGAGAACCCCTGCATTAAGATGTACATGTAAAATCACTGTCTCTGTAGTCCATGTCTCTGCTGGCAATTCCTGGTGTATGTTCTGTCTTTTCTTGTTTGTTATATCTACCCCTTAGTTTGTGAGCAACGACTTGTCTTGGGTGTCTCCATAAAGCACCTAGCACTAGTTATGTGTACAATTAACAATACCTAATCCGAAACAATGTTAGAATTAGGAATATGTAACTGCTAGCACTTAAAATATTCTCTCCCCAAGTTGGTTGGTCCTCTCATTCAAAAATCCCAGTCCAGCTAAATGCAGGGCGTCTTGGGAAAAATGGGCTATCTTTTTATTTCTTTTTAAAATTAATATAAGGAGAAGGTTATTTTATAAGACAATTTGAAGCACAACTTGCAGATTTCTATTACAGAATTAAAAATTGACAGTTGATGGTTCAATTGATATTTTTCTTGCAATTAGGAAGACTGTAGTATTATGAAGTTCTTGAGACAAAATGTCTAACTGATTATTTTTAAAGGGTTTGGCTAAATTATCTATAATTAGGATAACTCAGAAAATTTTGAAGTTTGAGGCTTGCGTTTTTTGTCCACCAACACTTTATAAACATAAGACTAGACTACACTTGATAAATCAGGATAAATATAACTGAAGGCTTTCAGAGTTCTGGTTTTGTAATTTACACCAATATATAAGATTGGTACTCCTGCCCAGAATGAAAATAAAGCAGATTTGGGGGGGGGTTTCCCCTTGGAAAATTGCTCCATATAGCTAATTCAGAAATCTGCTAGAGAATGGAAGCTGGAAAAGGACAGATGTTTGTGACAAATCAAGTATTGGGTTTTGGGGAGGGACTACATTTTCTTTTCATATTAAAGATTAGTTTGAACTGTTACTATGGAAATTTGAAGCCATTGCAGAAACATGGAAAGGTCAGCCTAAGTATACATACAATATAATTCTTAGCATACTGGCAGTCGTACGGGGATTCGTCGACTGGAATATAGCTAGCAGTGTAAAAGATGTTGTTGTGAGGCAGAGTGGCCTCCTTCCAAATTGAAGAGTGAGAAATCACTATACTCCCCCTGGCAGATAGAGCTAAATCTGCCCCCACCCCCTCACTGGAAGGACCAGGTCAGGACAGGAAGTATAAAAGGAGAATCCTGGAACTCAGTTGATATTGGACCACAGGAGGAAGCAGATGTCTCCTCCAAGGAGCGAAGTCCTTACAGGATCCTGGGCCAGCCCCCATGTGGAGCAGTGCCTTACTGTCAAAGGTGCCCCCAAGGAGGGGCTGGGGTGGCTGCTGCCCAAATACAGGGTGGTAAAACAATGTCCAAGCTTGATGGAGCCCCAGTGATGAAGTGGGGTAGGAAGTAGCCCAGGGGAACCAGCCCTGGATCTGGTTGGGCTGCCAGAAAATGAGGCAGCGTGATTGGGGTATTTCCCTGCTGACCCAGTGGTGGGACAGGCCGGCACTGCTAAGGCCCTGGGCTAGGCACTGGTGGAATAGGGTGGACCTGGGTTCCCCTGCTCTCCTCCTTCCTGCCTTCCCACACCTGGGACGGCTGCAAATTCATTCCAGGCCAAGAGGCCTCCACCTAAAGACTTTCTGTACTTTTCCATATCCAGGGAGCCAGAGAGACTCCCCCGTACCCTCCATAGGTAGTTATTTGCCACCTGCCCCAGCCAAGAGGCTGTGGATTAAAAAATTGTTTTGGGGCTGCTCCACCCAGAGGGGTGAAGCTTCCCCGCAATAGACTGTTGATTACTGGCTGCCTATAGTGAGATGGAGTGGCCTCCTTCCCCACTTGAGACCAAGGGACCAGTACAGATGTGTTTTAAAACTGACCTTTTAATGCTTTCGAGCTTAAACCTATTTAACTACTGGGTTTGATTTTTTTCATCTGTTTGGTTTTGTATGGGGAATGTGGTTAGAAAGGGAGTTTAAAGGCTGTTCCACAGTAGGATAGCATTAAATGTTTTTTGTTTGTGTGAAATGCAATCAAGAACTAGAATGCCTTACAGTTACTTATTCAGAGATAGTCCAGATTTCACTCTTCCTCATGTCGTACGCAATTTGCAGAAAGACATTTTAGCAATTCCTAATTATACAAGTAATATACCAAAAGCAATAATTCTTTGCGCCACTAATCATATACTACTCTGATGACATTTGTATCTTTCAATGTACAGGTTATGACACCTAATATCCTAGGCATAGCAAAGATCCCCTCGCAGCAAGATTATATGGCTTTTATTTCTTTTATCTGGATACTCTAGTGACTGGCAGTACATGGGTACTTAAGTGTCGTGTGTCTAAAAGCCTGGGAATCATTCTTTCAGCTTGCCCACAACCAATAGAGTATTGTGTGCTTTTGAAATAAAACTTCCTTAAATGGCTCTATTCATAAGCTTTGTGCAACTAAGTAATATCTTTCAGCCGTTAATGTAAATCACTCTATTGTCTGCTTTGACATCAGAGTGGTGCTGACTGCATGTAGTCAGTGAACTTACAAAAAATCATTTCTGTTTATTGCATGCAGTTTATATTCAGTTTGAGGAAACTAAATCCTCACTCACATTGAATTTTTTTTTTTTACATTAGAGATCATCCTGCCCCCAAAAGTTCAGCAATGTACTAGTGACCTCCCCTCCCCCCCCATTTTGGTAGCTGGCTTGGGTCTCATTTCTTAGGTCATCAGATGAGTTCCACTGCAGCAAAACGCATGGCCACTAGTAAGAGGGAGAGCCTTGTGTTCTGTGATTGGATTGGAATGGAGTCAAGATCTTGGTGGCCAGTATACTGCTAGAATCTCTGCCTTTGAAACGTTTTGTGTATATTCTGGTGCATTATACTTCCCTCTATAGCAGTAATTTATTACATTAATGAATTATAACTTTCAGCTGTGAAGTAGTTAATAGGAAACCGTGGCAGAAAAGTTTGAGTTGGGGTTGGTGTACAGGGGTTGGCAACCCAAGAGATAAGAAGAGACGTTTAAAAAAATTCCTTCAATAACTGAGGCTATGTACACACTACCATTCTTACCGCACAATAATCCTGTTGCGCCTTAAATGTCCCGTGGTGGTTGTTGTGCGAGATCGCGTACACACTCGGCTGGCTCTAACGGAACAAAGCCCCCCCCTTCTTTTCGCAGTCCTCCAGAAAAACAAACTGAATTGTGGGTACTTATCCCACAGTCCCCAATATCATTTCCCGTGGTGCATTATGCTACCGACGTTACCCAGCAGTTGCCAATAGCAACGAGCGCGAATTTCAAATTGAAGCAACCGGTTTCCCGAACTGCCTTTTAAGAATCAACATGGATTCAGCTGTGATCTTGAATGCTGCGTTCAGCATTGTAAACACAGCCCAGATTCTGATGCAGTATGCCTTTGGCTCTGATTCAGAGCAGGACTCGGATGACTCTATTTCGGAGACTGACAGCCTTGAGAACAGAACTGATGTTCTGATCAGTTTCGCAGACCAGCTGCACAGCCTGAACCGCCGTGTTTGGTCCCGGCAGACGAGCACAGACTGGTGGGACCGAATCGTCCTTCAGCTGTGGGATGATGAGCAGTGGCTACAGAACTTTAGAATGCGGAAAGCCACATTTATGGAACTCTGCCAGGAGCTTGCCCCGGCCCTGCTGCGCAAGGACACGAGGATGAGATCCGCCATCTCCGTGGAGAAGCGTGTGGCTATTGCCCTATGGAAACTGGCAACTCCGGACTGCTACCGCTCGGTCGCAAACCAGTTCGGGGTCGGACATTCGACCGTTGGAGTAGCTCTGTCACAAGTGTGCAGAGCCATCAACCGTCTTTTGCTGAGGACGGTGACACTGGGGAACGTGAGGGACATCATCGAGGGATTTAATGAGTTGGGCTTCCCGAACTGTGGGGGTGCAATAGATGGAACTCACATCCCTATTCTTGCGCCCGACCATCTTGCCTCCGAGTACATAAATCGTAAGGGATACTTCTCCATGGTTCTTCAAGCACTGGTGGACCATCGTGGTCGCTTCATGGACATAAATGCAGGTTGGTCTGGAAAGGTGCACGATGCACGCATCTTCAGAAACTCTGGACTGTTCAGAAGGCTACAAGCGGGCACCTTTTTTCCCGACGAGAAACTAACAGTAGAGGGTGTTGAGATGCCAGTAGTTATCCTTGGGGACCCCGCCTACCCACTGATGCCATGGCTTATGAAGCCTTTCACCGGGAAGTTAGATCCTGCCAAGGAGTGCTTCAATTACCGTCTAAGCAGGTGTAGAATGGTTGTTGAGTGTGCATTTGGCCGTTTAAAAGCACGCTGGAGATCGCTGTACAGAAGGCTTGATCTAAATGAGGACAACATACCTACAGTCATTTCTGCGTGTTGTGTTCTTCACAATATTTGTGAAAACGGGGGAGAGATTTAATAGCTCGTGGTCCATGGAGGCACAACGCCTAGAATATGCCTACCAGCAACCGGACACCAGAGGTATCCGGGGGGCTCAGCTAAGGGCTGTGCGCATAAGGGAGGCGCTAAAGAATCATTTCGGTACTGCGGACTAAAAGTGTACCTTTTTATCTCTCATTTACTTTTTAATTGCTATTTTTTTTAACTTTATGAGAATTAGTTCATTGATTTTTTTTTTTCTTGTTCTGTGTTTTTATAACAACAAACGTTTAGGGCATATTCAAAATGAGACCAAATAAAGTCACATAAAGTTTAACATTGCTTTTCCTTTATTAATAAAACATAAATGTAAGGTTAGCAGTGAGGGAAGGGTTGACTAAAGGTGGGTATAGGTGCGGGACTCTACGACATACGTGGGGGGAGGTGTTGAGGTAACATTACACCATGGGTGTCCATGGTGGTCTAAATACTGTCTGGGGGGAGAATGTTGCGTGGATGGAGGGAAAGGAAGATGATGCTGAGGGTGGGGGGGCGAGACTGGAGCAGACCGACCATGGTCTTCAGGAGGTTTGTCTGTTCATGCAGAATGCCTATTAGGGCATCCTTTTGCTTCTCCCTCCTCTCGCTGCTCTCTCTCCTGTCCTGCCTGCACTGCCTCCTCCATTGCCTTGTCTCCCTCGCAGAAGCCTCATGGGCTTGCATGAGCTCTTTAAATATATCTTCCTTGCTTCTGCGGGGCCTCCGCCTTATCTTCCTCAGACGCTCAGCAGCAGCTGTACACTGTCCATCGAAGGTTGTTCCTGTGCAGATATGAAACATTTTGAATGGCATTATTGTTCTCGCCACGTTCAGGTGCAAATAAGGATGTTCTCACAACACATTCCTTGGTTACTCAAGGGAGGACATACTGGGGGGCAGTAACTAGTTTCCCAAAGATTGGGACGTGTTGCTGTGAGTTGGTCCACGGGACAGTTGACTATTGACGCTGATTGTTCTGATCCCGTGTTAGAGATGGCTGCAATAGAAGCAGATATCACGCTGCTTAGAGTGCCTCTGCAAGCGAGAATGCATCTCCTGCATGTGGCTGACTTCCAGCCGGGACCTTACACTGCAGGATTGTGCGCGGCAATGGTTCCCGCAGCCGTGCTTGCTAGCCTGAGAGGAAGAGTCTCCCTGAATGGTGGAGGGCACAGGCTCGCTCTACCATCTAATTTCAAGAGAAGACTCTGGAGATATTTGAAGCACGCGTTCAGTGACTTGAAAGGGAACGACTACTTGTCAATCGAGGCATGCATTGATGCGCTTTTTATGTAATGCCAGTAACACCACGACACATCATTAGCGCACAGAAAAGAAGACACATAAAAGGAGAACTCAAAGCGTTATCTTCCTGTACACGCTAAGCTGTAGCTGCTAGAATAGAGAGCACTGCGAACATGACTTACCAGAGGTGCCATCTACCGATTCCTGGGAAGGCGTTGAAAAGGAATCCGTGGAGCTTGTATCTGGCTGGGTGGTGAATAACTCCTGGCTTCCCAGGTCGGTGGCAACGTTGTCTCCGTCCTCGTCCTCTTCCTCCTCTGCTTCCTCGTCAACGACTGCATCGTCGCCTTCTGCCGCCTTCTCATTTTCTGATGCTGTCGCCGAAGTGTCCACCGTAGAGATCGGGGTGGTTGTGGGATCTCCGCCCAGGATCGCCTCCAACTCCTTGTAATACCTGCATGTTGCTGGCGTGGAGCCAGAGCGCCGGTTGGCCTCTCTGGCTCTGTGGAACGTTATCCGCAGCTCCTTGACCTTGGCCCGGCATTGCAGAGTGTCTCTCTCGTACCCCTTTTCAGTCATCGCCTGAGATATTTGTCCGAAAATGTCGAAATTCCTCCGGCTGCCATGTAACTGTGACTGCACGGCGGACTCTCCCCAGATGCCTATCAAATCCAGCACCTCTGCTGTTGTCCAGGCCGGAGCTCGTTTGCTGCGGCGCGAAGACATTGCGAGCGGAGCAAACAGGGGCAGCAGCACAGAACAGCGAGGCAGAAGGGAGAGTGGGGAATTCAAAAATTCGCGGGGCAGAAGGGGAGGTCGGGAAAAATGACATCACGGCAATAGAGGACAGGCGGAAGTGCGGAAGGGAGGGGATTGGAATTGTGGGCCATTTCCGGAATGTTCACATTGCGCGAGAAGCGTACACACACGGGCTGTCGCGCAATACCTATTCCGCGTTAGCAGCAACCACGCTCGTTTTGGTGGTTTACATTTTGCGAAAGAAGAAGGGTCTTAACGCGCAAAAACTGTAAGTACAGTGTGTACGCTCTGCTTCTTATTGCGCGATAAAGGGCTTTATCGCGCAATAACTTTGCAGTGTGTACAAGGCCTGAGTGTTTTGAGAGCCGCAGTGGGAGTAGCCTCCTGGTGATGAGGGGAGCTGGGTGCTGGGCCAAGGCGCCTGCCACAGGATCCCTCAGTGGTGGGAGGCAGAGGGAAAGGGAGGAGGTCCGGAACCCAGAGCCGCAAGGAGGCAGCCAAAGACCCACATGCGGCTCCAGACCCCTGGTGTAAGAGAATAGACTGGATTCCTCTTTCTCTGTCCTGCGCTGAGTCAACTAAACCAGGCCATGGCTTGTGTTATTAAGGTGACCCTTCTTGTGGCCATTGGTCACATTGCTACTTGCCTCTGAACAGCCAAACTGGGAAGGAGAAATCTGCAGCAGCCATACACTGTCAGAGATAGTTTCCATCCCCTACAATTGCAAATTTGGTTGAGCTTTTCTCAAAAAATCAAAGGACCCATTTGTGCTAGTGGCTTTCACAGTCCCACAGATTAGATCTGACCAGCCATAAAAAAAAAAAATGAATCCATGATCTTTTAGAGCGTGTCTACACACACACTTTTGGTAACAATTTAATTCCATCTATTTTTGAAACAAATATAATTAAGCAATGCATCCCTCTAGCATGAAAGCAGTATGAAGATATTGATATCGGTATAACTTATTTTGATAGATCAGTGACAAAAACACGTATTTAACAGTTCAATTTTGTGTAGACCAACCCAAAGAAAAATCAATGACAGGCTTTCAGTCCTATGGTGCCATTACACTTTTAAGACTATCTTTGCAAGGAAGAGGACTAGAAACTTACTTTTTAAATATGAAAGTTGGATTTGCCTTTCTAAACCAGGGATGGGGTAAGGCATCCACCACTTTTGGGACCACAAAGCCAGCTCTGACTGGATCTTTTTATTATGAACTGTGAGGTTGAAGAGCAGAAGTCTCTAGTCTATGGCCTCCAGTGGTGTTACTGTCATGGAGTTCTCCTTTAGTTGTTCAGTGACCCTATTACAGTATACATACTAGAGAAACCACTTGTACACTGTAATGAGAATGTTTTTGTTTCTGCAGCTTATGCTGTTTTTTAAAAAAATAACACCTACCAACACAACAACAAACATACTTGTAGACCTCTCGTTTCCTATTCATATTGGCATGCAAAGTGTGTTTAAGCTAGAGTGGCCTCGCCATAAATAAATACCTACCTTGCTCTGGTTGTGAGAGAATTTTCTGGGCCGCGTGCCACTCAGACACTCTAAATTATTTGTTGTCAAATAGTGGTGTTAATGTTGCTTTAACTACATAACGCACCCTGTGACCATGGTTAGTAACAAATAAAAAGCAAGTCATTATGGCTCATATTGTGCAACTGTAACCTTACTTTTACCATATTTGGAGTATAATGCAACTTACAATCTCAGTGTGCTGTATTTTAATTCTCTCAATAAACTAATAAATGTAGCAGGGTATGTCATGGCCCTGTCTGTGCAGGCAGTAGTTAAAGAATAATTTGACGGGCCCCGGAACCCTCCTAACTTCTGGGCCACCTTCCCATATTGTCTGGGCCCCCTTCATACATGTGCGTTTGCAACCACTTCTTAGTACCATATGCATCGGTTATTGCTCCATAAAAATATTTATAATTTTATACAGCGTTTAAGTCTACAGCAATTATTGTCAAAAACTAGCAAACACTACGTAACACAATAAGTATTGTGATCTTCATATTCCCCATATGCACATTTCACTTCATTAAATGCAATGCCAGACTTGGAGCACACAAATTTTGTCACTTTCATTTCACCAAATTTCGGTGACAGTTCTGTAGTGAAACGTGATGGGTCAAGTGCCTCAACAGCACTGCTTAGAAATTTTTCTAAGTCTGGCAACAATCTAGCATTCATACAATCTGCTAAGGCCTGGTAAAACTGACATTTAGAAATTTCAATTTGCTTGCCAGCATCCACAGACATGTTTACACATACCCCTTTAAAGCAACCTGCAGCAATTGCCTCACAAGCCTCTTGGTAGAACTCTGAATCTCGCCCTCTGTGAGCTACAAACACCTGAACTTGTCGACTTATCAACTGACTTGCTGTAGATAATGTTACATCAGATTTTTCCAACGCCAAGGACAAGTCTGCAAGTTCCACCAGAGCATCAAGCATGAGACCCAAGTTTTTAACAAAAACTGGATTCTCCAGATTTTTTTGCCATGCCAGCAAATTTTGCTTTATTTTTCCCTTCTAGTGAGAAATCAGTTTATTTATTTGTTTGTTTGTTTGTTTGTTTGTTTGTTTGTTTGTTTGTTTGTTT
>ML685902.1:279537-320056 GCA_007922175.1 Pelusios castaneus
TTTGTTTGTTTGTTTGTTTGTTTGTTTGTTTGTTTGTTTGTTTGTTTTTCAAGAAGTGGCTATGGAGGGCTGCATATGACCACCAAAAAGCTCATGCAGTGCGGCAGCTAGAGGCAACCCAAATTACAACAAGTACGCGTCCAATCCTATTAAAGCTGGACTTCCAGATCATTCGCACATTCAGCCAACTCTCTCAAGCACTTCAGCGACTGACGTACAGAGCATACATTGAATCCACGAATGATTTCAAGTGACTAACTTCACTGCAGTATTTGATAGCATCAGCCCCGGCCAGTTCCAACCTGTGATTAAAACAATGCCAACTTATCAAAAGTGGAAATTGTGTCTTTAATTTTGTGGTAACACCAGCCTTACTGCCTAACATGACAGAGGCTCCATCTACACCTAAACCAATCCAATTATCTTTGAGAAATTCCTCTGTGAACCCATGTGCTGTCAAACACTGCAGCAAAGCTAATTCTACGCCATCAGCATCATTGCTGCATAGTTCAATCAGATCAAGAAAAAAATGTAACAGGACCAGTGTTTGCATCCTGTACCACCGTAGCTATTTTCCAATAAGAGATGAGCAGTACCAAACGACTTACTTTAACCACTGCGTCAGAGATAAAGGATACCATGATTCCAGTGTGACAGTTATATCAGGGGTGAATCTGGCCCAGTATGTCCATATCATAAAACCATCATACGATCCGGCACAATTCAACACAATTAATAACATTTGTGTGTGTGGCAGTGGGGGAATCAGGGCCAATACACCTACCTGGTGATATTAATGCTAAAGGTATTATTTTTGTGGCAGTTTTATAGTCTTGTGGTTCTGCATTTTGTTTACAACAAGCAAAACCTGTTCACCTTTTTTCCCTCTCTTCTAAACAACAAATACAGATCCTGGTTTTCAGTCACACTGAAGTCAAAGGACGTTTTGTCACTGGGATCAGTGAGCAAATTTTAGCTAGACAAGGCCTAGAAACTGTGGAGTGGTAGGAAAGGCAGGGGTACCCTGGCAGGGAAGTGTAGCAGGGCAAAGGAGGACTGGCTGGGGAGCTTGGGAGGACAGGGCAGAGGTGGGGTGGGGTGCCAGAAGTGTATGGGGACCACTGGCACTAGGTGGCGGGGTGCCAGTGGCAGATTCTCCCTACCGCCAGTGGGCCACACTGGTGGTCCCCTGCCTCCCATTGGTCCCCTGCCTCCAAGCCTCCTGGGCCCCTTTCCCATCCACCCTCCGACTCCCCTATCCTCTTGTTCCCCCCAGGCTCCCCCTCCCCCCACAGGCCCCTTGCCCAGTCCAGTCCCACCGGGCCCGTACCCCACCCGCCCTAGCCCCTTCTCCGTTCCTCTCACCCCACCAGGCCCCTTCCCCACTCCTCTCAGCCCTCCCCCCTCGGCCCCTTCCCTGCCAGCTCCCTGACCCTCCTGGGCCCCTACCCTGATCCTCTCACCACCACCACCCCCCACCCGGGTCCCGTCTCCTCCCACCTTACCTGATCAGAGCTGCAGGGGTGGCCAGAGCCACTTCTTGGCCAGGCCACTCCTGCCCTGAACACGCTCAGCCCTGAGCATGCTCAGGCAGGAGACTTGAAGAATCCCCAGCCTGGCTGCTGCTCCCAGGCTTCCTGCGGGCTGTGCCCACAGGTTGTACAAGTGCTGGATCTTGCTGTCCTGCCGTTCCGCCCGATTGTTCTTGGTTTTTGGGGCCCCGGAACGCTGGCCAGTCCAATTTCCGGGTGTTCCAGCGTACTTTAACCACTGAATGCAGGCAAAAAAAAGTCTTGTTTTTCCAGTCAAGATAGCACCACTCAATTAGAACCTGCTCCCGCCCTTAATACCTCTGCAGACAATTCAGCATCATTTCAGATAGTTTGAGGCTGCTCCATAACCAGGATTGACTCCACATTATGGAATTAACTCAACTGATCCACCCTGGAGATTCTTCCCTGGTATTAGCTATGGGAGTTATGTCCTGCATCCGTGTGAGCGTTCTGTTTTACTTCTGTGTGGTGCTAAGGCTTTTATGGACCGATCTCATTGTTTTGTAGTGCAACATTAAATTGTATCATTCCCTGAATGCTTCTGCAGTGTAATAAGGTGGAACAGGTCTGCCCCTACGGGGGACTCCTGGTTGAAAGTGGTATATGAACGTAGGAACTTGGTGGAGTAAACCAGTTCCATCTGGGCTCACTTCAGATTTCTCTCCGAGGAAACATTCCAATGGGTGGCAAAACACGTATCCAATTTGTGGGCTTTGCTGGAATCACACCAAAGATCTACTGGTATCTTGATGTCAGCCTCTGGCCAGCTGGCAGCATACTGAGTCTGTGCTTTGGAGGTTATTTTTTTTTAAAATTGCTCTGCACTGCATATGGATGAGTGAAGTTGCTGATACAAGAAACGGTGTGCAAATGGGAAGAAAAGGCTGAGAAGACCTATGTGCAGTGGTAGGTGATTTCTAGTCAGGAAAGAAAGACATGTAAGGAGCTGTTAAGGGAATCTCACTGAAGGTCTGCCCTATACCCCCGGTTCTATCAGCCAGCTTTTATTACTGTCACCACTGAACACGAGTGATTAATTCAGTCATAGGTTAGAGGGTGACTGGGTGGGTGAGGTTTTGTGGCCTTGTGCAGGAGGTCAGACTAGATGATCACATTGGTCCCTTCTGACCTTACAGTCTGTGAGTCAAGCTACCCTGCTTCTCAGAGAGATTGGAGGTGGGGAACTTGCCCTTGAAGTCAGAGCCACTTTCAAGATGTGTTTCAGCTAAGTTCTGGAGCAGATAGGTGGCTGGGGCTGGAGAGGATGCATTGTTTTGGTCTTCATTTGCGGACAATTTAATAAAGTGGAATCTGGGGAGATCTAGGGCGTCAGATATATTGAAGGAATGCATTTGCACACAAGGGTGTAGCCAGCCCCTGTTTTCTGGCTGGGCCCCTTTGCTTCTGGTCATGTAACCGGAAGATCCCTCCTGAGGGAAGGGGAGAGCCACCGCACACAGGCCAGCAGCAACGCCAACTTTGCCACCGCAGACACGACGCCAGCCAGCAGCTGGCTGCTGCAGCTGGGAGTGGAGCAGAGGTGCGGGTGCCTCAGCACCACTCGCAGTTGTGGGGCGCAGTGGCCGCAAGCAGGTGAAGTTTGCGCTGCTGACAGGGGCTAAGGTGAGCGGGCCTTGGAGCCAAGTGGGGGGGCCCCACCTGTGGCTATGCTCCTGCTTGCATATCCATGTTAGTAATTTCCCACCCATGTGGAGCAGTAGGAAGAATGTAAAGGTTCACTGTTCAGATGCTTGGGGAGACTGTAAAATTCAAAGTATATGACTTCAATCGGAATACATGATGATGCTGTAAATACATTTTATGTAAAAGACAGAGCCAGTTCTTTCTGCGTCTTAATTTGTATTTGAGTTTTATCTGAAATCAGTGCTCTACAATCAAAAAAATACACACTCCATACCCAAAGGATGTTTTTGTGATTAAAGTTACTGTGCTGAGATAGAGGTTGTATTTCTAATTTTGTAGTAATTTCCTTTGAGACTTTGGACAAATCACTGAGCCTTTCTGTGCCTCACAATGGAGATACTGTAGTTTGCTACCTTTCAGATGTTGGAGGTGCTTGAGTACTATTGTAGTCGCCACAGAACAAAATCTTATATATAGACATAGATCTTATGCCCAGAAGTGACCATCATGATCATCTAGTCCAGTGGTTTTCAAACCACAGGTTGGGACCCAGTACTGGGTCGCAGCATCCCCTGCTGCTGCCCCCACCACAAGACTGGAATGCATTGCACAAAGATGTAATTGTTGGGTCACAGGCATAAATGATATTTTTCAACTGGGTCCTGAAGAAAAAAGTTTGAAAACCACTGATCTAGTCTGACCTCCTGTACATTGCAGGCCACAGAATCTCACCCTCCTGCTCCTGTAATAGGGCCCATAACCTCTGGCTGAGTTACTGAAGTCCTCAAATCATGATATAAAGAGTTCAAGTTATAGAGAATCCATCTTTTACACTATAAATGGGTGGCATACATTCAGAAGTCCCTTGAAGTGCTGTGTGTATTTTTGGAAGGCAAATGCTTGACACTTTCTGAAAATAGGACTCTTTTAAAGTACATCAGTTTGGACATCCAAATATAGAAGCAACCAGAATCACTAGTTACTGCTGAAAAGCTTGATCTCTTGTATCCAGTTCATTAGATGATGCACCAATCACCTTACCATTTCATTGGCTATGGGTAACAGTGCTGAAGTGGGGAAAGGGCAACATGAAGAGTGGTGTGATCAAGGGTACAAACACAAAAATGGGAAAGGGGAGATGCTTAGGAGGGGGTATAAGCAATCGAAAGGAATTTGTAGGAAAATGGGTGCATCATGACGTGTGAGACAAAACACTTAAGAGCTATCTCCCTGTTAGAAGCCAAAGTAGGAATGTGTTTTTGTTTTTTAACTCAGCTAATATAAGACATGGCTTCACATCCCAAAATACCCTATTTTCAGAGAATTGAGTGCATCATGAAGAGAAATCTGACAGTAGAATAGATCTGACTTGTAAAGAAAATCGGTTGAATTATACATCGGGATGAGTTGCTTTTGGTGCATAAATAGGATTATGTAGTGTCTGAAGAATGAGGTGTTCTTTTTATTCCTTTGTTTTACATTGTTCTTTATGCTTCATGTTGAGAGGAGGTAAAAGTTAAACACAAACTTATACAATTCTGTCAACTACAACAACGGTTCTTAACAACTGTGTCAGGACATAAAGGTGTGTCGTGAAGAGCCGGGAGGCGTCACAGAAAATTGGCAGCTCAGCTTTGAGCCAGCTTGGGACTTCTGCCACCTGCTCCTCTCTGCTGTCCTTAATAGCCCGCTTCTGCTGTACAACACAGGCAGCAGGCAGGGCCAGATGAGTAAAGGGACTTAGGGGCTGCAACCCAGAGATCCTGGGCTGGGAGGAGGAGCCCCACCTGCCCCACAAAAATAAACGTGGCCCCATCGAGCCAGACCACCACGGCACCCACCTGCACTGGCTTGCCTCTGCCTCCACCCAGATCCCCTACTGCTGCATCCTCCAGAGTGTCGCAGCCTCCCAAGAGCTCCCAGTCCAAGCACCAACGCCACTGGCAGATTGTAGCATGTCATGCAGGGGAACATCCTCTGTCAGGTGTAGCGCAACAGAAAAAAGGTTGAGAACCACTGGAGACCTTTAGGTTTATCACCTTTGTGGAAATGTCAAGTTTTCTGTAGTGCTCCGTAGGCACTTCGAGCCATTTACAGAACTACACTGTGAATTATAGTTACAGTTGTAGTCCACATTTTTATTTATTGGCCAATGTAAAAACTTGTTAAAACATTGACTGACTATAGGAAGTTGAGATTTTAATATTTAATCCATTTTCAAGATCCTTGACTTGCTAAATTTTTTTTATTTGCTTTTCCTCTTTGTAATTGAATAATAATAATAATAATTAATAGACCATTTCAAACTCCTCAGCTCCCAGGAAGGACCGACTGAAGGTAGATTTGCAGTACTTAAACTCGTGAAATACTGATGCTCTTCACTGCAGCTTTCAGATCCCAGACTGTGGTTAATAATTTCTTTGTGCTCTTCGGAGCTATATGTGCTTCCACGATAAGGTTCTGGAAGTATTTTGACTTGTTTTATAAAAAAATCAATAGGGCAAAAAAAACCCAGCACTGCTTGATAGCTTTTGCGCACATAGAAAAGTTTTTGAAGTGCCTGAAGTGGAAGTGTTGGAGATCCCACGGCAACAAAACAAATTGGTTAAGGGCAGCGCAGGGAAGGAATTTAGTTTGCATTTCTGATTATTTTTTTCTGAAGCAGAATTTAAAGGCCAGGCTGATTGCTTGGCTGGCCTGGTAGCCAGTACCCGTTTAAAGTGTGTCTGTGGAAACAGTAACAGTAAATATTGCAATTAATTTGAAATAGGCTGGCACTCTGGAATTAATTTGAAATAGCACTGGAAATAGGATGTGAACTCTTATCTTTTCTAAGACGAATGGTTAGCTTATTTCTTTCTAAAAGACGAGTGGAATTTTTGACTCTATCTTGCCCCAGAGAAATGCATATTTTTCCAATTCCATGGAAAGTTGAACTCGGTCTTGCAAGAGAAGCCTCTTTTAATTTTTGCCTTTCACTGTCTGTAGTGTTCACCATTTTTATGTCTGGGAAAAATGTGAAATTATTAAATAAGTAATATAATATGAATAAGAAAAGAAATATAATATAATATAGTAAATTTAAACTAAATTGTTTTAATAAACTACAAATACCTTCAGGCTTTGTAAAAACAAAAAAATAGACTAATGCAACACCTCTAAGCCCTGGTCTACACTACAAATTTTATAAGTACACGTGATGCAGCTACACCAACTTAATTCCCAGTAGAGCTAATACTTTCCCCATCAACATAACTACCGCTTCTCGTGATGGTATTGTATTTATACAGACGGGAGAAATTCTTCTCTTGGCATTTGTAAGTGCTACATTGGTGCAGCTGCACCTGTGTAAGTGTAGACAAATCTTAATTCACAAGAGAATAATACTGACTCTACTGTGCAATGGCATGTGAGCGTGTTCTTAGCGGTTGTAGCATGTCTTTGTATGTTGTGACAGAGCCAGGCTGAGGGTTACAGGAGCATGGTGGAGGGCATATATTTTAGCCCCAGGCTTAGAAAGGCCCTGTTACTGACAGGACCTAGGAGGTACAGGCCATGAGGGCAAGTTTGCCCAGACGGGCCTTAGGGCCCCAGGCCAGTAGCCTGTGAGGTGGAGAGCCCAGCCCCAGGGCAGGAGGGACTGAGGATCCATAGCCCTGGGGGGTTTGGAGGAGGGAAGCCTGTGCCTCAGCTGGCTGCCACAACCTGAAACACAGGACCCACAGGGAACTGAGAGCTCGGTTTGCCACAATGTATTAACTTGCCGTGGGTCTTTTTTTCTGTGTTGATCCACTTTCTTGGGAAGGGGAGAATAATAGAAGCTTGAATTTTATTCATACCCAATAGTTCATCATAGTTCAGTCAAAAGGCAAGCTTGCTGTATTTTGGATGGTAAGAAAGCTCCTTCTCTTAGACAGCAGGAATTAAAAATTTACCATTTAAACTGAATGGGGGAATGGAGAGGTGCTGAGCAGGTAAATGAAGGTGGAAGAACCACCAGGATGAGCAGAGGGAGCATCTGAGCCTTGTGAGAGAAGCCAGTTCATTTTATTTTAGAAATGTTTTGCTTTTTTTTTCCTTTGGTTATGTCTCTTTACTGATAATGACTTGTTTATGGCGGCACCTGCTATGTGGAGGTGCTTCTAACCGAGACATCAAAAAAGAGGGTGGTGCCAGTCCTGCAGGACTCGCAATGGAATGATAGGCAGACAAGCAAAGATTAGGGGGCATAGGGAAACGCACATTTTACTTACCTGTGACAACAAAGTCCACTGTGCACAAGCATGACTGAAATGGACTTCAAGGGGAATATAGCATTGGAGAGGGTGGAAGCCTTGCAAATGAGCTCAGGAAGGCCCTTCCTGTGCAAGGGGAAAACACCTAGCTTTGGCTTTGGCTGCATCTGAGCAAAGCTGACAAACTGTGGAAAATAGGAATGTTGGCAGAATAGGGAGAGAGGGGACAATGTAAAGTGAGACGTGCTCAGGGAGATAGTGATGACAATTTTGAATTTGATGCAATAGAAAATGGGGAGCCAAGGAAGGGATTCAAAGAGGGCTGTGATGTGATCAAATTTACAAGCAAAGAAAATTTGCAGTATTTTGTCTGATCTGGAAGTATTGGTTTTAGGGAAGCCAGAGAAGACGATGTTGCATTAGTAAGGCAGAATACAATGACGGCCTGAACAAGAGATACAGCTGTAGAAAGAGAAATGAATGGACAGATCTTAGAGATGTTGAGGAGGAGGAAGCTTTAGATAGGAGCTGAATATGTCGAGCATGGGAGCAGAAGTCAAAAATACCCTATAAATTACATGGCTAAATGATATGGAGGAGGAGGATGGTGTTGAAAGTGATAGAGAAGTATGGAGCTCTTAGAAAGTAGATTGGATGAGATTAATACAGAAAATTGTACAGGAACTCCTGTAAAGAGTTCTGCAATTATTTCAACTTCTCTTTCTTTCTGCTCATTGTAGGGTTTTATTCATTTGAGATTTTCTGTAATTCTGTAGGCAGTAGGTAAGCTGTTTGGGGGTGTGTACAACTTAAGAAAGTTCAGAAAGTCTGTGTGTCCATGGCAACATATTTAATTGTTAAATTATGATCTAATTAGACATATGGATTAATGCTTGCCAAGGTGCTCATTTGGCGGGAGCAGGAGCCTGGAGCTGGAGCTCTTGGCTGTTGTTAGCCCTGCCACTGACTGAGATTGTGGGAATGTAGAGGAGGAGGATAATGAAGGTCTACCTCACAGGGCTATGGAGGCTCCATTAACATTTGTAACACACTTCAATAACATTTCTTTTAGAACACTATGGATGTATTGAATCTTTTCTTTCTTTTTTCCTAGTTACGATTACCTCAACTGGAGAAAAAGGTAAGAAACATATTACTCATCTCAATAACTAAATTACAGATTTTATAAATAGGAAAGTTGCCTACTTCTTGTCTCCTTAATAGAAATGTACAGTGTGTTTTTGATGTATAATTTACACCTACTACCAATGTAATTCTGTCTGACTTTATATATAAACTCTCCAGAGTGAGCAGGTTGGTACAGAAGGGCAAACATAAGGAGAACAGGATCGAGCAAGCTTTTAGCTTGCAATGATCGCATTACCTGAGAGCCATGGAACCATGACTTAGCTATGCACATCTTTCAAAACAAGTGATTGTGGGGGGAAATCATTGCACCATACCCATATCATGTTTCCTGTATCCCACTTAATGTGTTCTATGTGAGTCTTTTTGACTCTGATTTCCTTCCGTGTTTTTCAAGTGCATTATTTGGTACAGTAACCATGTTATTGCTCTCTGTTATGGTTATGTCAGTGGCAGAATAAAATCAGTCGTATGGTTCTTGAAATTCTGGAGTTAACATGCTGATGGTTCTGATCACATTTGTTGTGTGTATGTATTACACTGAAATAACTAGGGGGAAAAGAGAGAACACTATCAAGGTTGCAAACTCAATAGTTAGGGAAATACCAAAATTAAACTTACCTATGCAGCCTTAAGTTCCCTTGTGTATCTAGAACATAGGTACCAATTACACTGTAGTCTCAGGAAATCTAGGTGTTCAAGACCTGATCCTCAGGTCACTGAGCAACTCCTATAGTTGAACATAATTTTACAGTTTATCCTTTTAATTAATAGAGGAGAAACCTTGCTTGGTTTTCATCTTTCACATTTTTGGAAAAAACAACAAAACAAGTCTGACTTGCATGAAGACATTCACATTTAGATCTTGGTATGAAACAGGAAACCTTTTTGAATTTTATAGCTCTTGTAGTCAGCTTTTTTAGTTATTCTTTGTCTGCTGCACCAGTAGGAAAATGAGCCCTCTAGCAGCCAAAGCGATGTCAATAAATTCCCTGTGATTTTAAATAAAGAATACTTCCTTGCAGAAAAATGTGTTCAGCATTTCAAGTGTATTGTTTAAATCTCGGTACAGCAGTGCTTAATTACCTATTTCATTTAACGAAGTGTTGGCACCAGCAGGACTCATTAATCTCCTATTTTCACAGTCTGGAATTTTTGTGTAGATTTATGACCCTTAGTTCTAACTTTCTCTCTCCTAATATAATCAAAGATCCAAAAGCCTGAACTATCTTGGATTTCTTTTGTGTGTGGCGGGCCCCCCCCCCCCCCCCCTCTTTTTCCTCTCTTAGTTTTTTGGCTGTTTTTAAACATGTGAATTGTTTTGGAGCTGATACACTAGCAAATAAAAACTATATGCATGCAAGGCTCAAACAGTAACCACGTAAGCAATCTAGAGCAGTGTGGTATCATGAGTGTCTCTGGCTGGGCACATCTGGCCAGTGTTGCTTTTTCTATCCGAGTTTAAGAAAATGATTATTAGTCAGATGTTTTGATTCTGTAATACAGGTTGTTATAAAACCTACTAAATGTAAGTGGTATGTGCATTTTTGTTTACTTGAAGTGGGAATTCTATAAGGGTTTCTGTAGAGGTCAGTCTGTCTGTCTTGCACCTGTCATCAGAATTCATACAGATCCCTCAAAAGAGTCAACACTATCAAGTGGTGCACAACCTTCTCTTTCTCAAGCAGTCAGCTACTGCCTGTGCATTATTGCCAGTACCTGTTAAATTAATTAACAAAATCTGAGCAGGAGACTTGAGTACGTTCCCCTTCCACTTGTCAGTTCCCTGGTACTAGGCCGCTCCGTCTACCAGCTTACATTTGTGCCGTGAAGACAGTGCCATCTGTTAGTTAAAATGCTGTTAAACTTGCAGACTTTTCTTGCACTTCAACGTTAGACTTTGTGGTTATGATGATCTTAGATGATAGAGCTGTGAAATGACTTTTTTTTGGTGCTAGGATTTTTTTTTTTTTTTTTGCTCTTTCCTTTCCTTCATCTGGTTTGTACTTACAAGAAAATAAACAGGGCTTAATAGAAAACTAGCTGATCCATATTTATACTTGGAGCCAGTACAAGGATCTTTGAAGGCTTGTCCTCACTGAGTTCTGCTGCTATTACCTGTGTAGGCTGACTAGGGTTTAAATGGAAGCTGCTAAACCTGGTGTCTTCCATCCCATCTTTGTCCCAAGAGGCACAAACCCTGTCCCAACAGTAGCAATAATAGCAACACGTAAGGCAGGATAGAGAGCTGCCTGTTCAACATTGGTCCAACGGCCAAAGGTCAAGATGCTGATTCCGCTGCATGTCAGACAGTGCCAGGTGGATCCTCTGGGCAGGACACTCAAAAGGCTCCTGTTCCCCTTGAAGAGTACAGCAGCAGAGGGCTCACCTTCAGCTTCCAGTACTGTATGACAGAAATCATAGAATTGTAGGACTAGAAGGGACCTCAAGAGGTCATCTTGCTCAGTCCCTGTGCTGAGAAAGGATTAGGAATACGTAGTCTGTCCTCGACAGCTGTTTGTGTAACCTGTTGTAAAAGAACCTCCCAGCGATGGGGATTCCACAGCCTTCTCAGGTAACCTGTGCCAATGCTCAACTATCCTTGCAATTAGAACATTTTTCCTAATATTAAGCCTGGATCTCTCTTGCTGCAGATTAAACCTTTTATTTCTTGTGATACCTTCAGTGGATGTGGGGAGCAATTGACCACTGCCCTCTTAATAACAGCCCTTGATATATTTGAAAACTGTTATCGGGTCCTGTTTCTCTCTCCCGCCCTCCCCCCCCAAACATCCCCTAGAATAAACAAGGCCAGTTCTTTCCTCATAAGTCAGACTTTCGAAAGCTTTTATCATTTTTGTTGCTCTCTTCTGGAAATTCTCCTAGTCAGTGGTTCCCAACCTTTTTGGCTCGAGGTCTACAGATAACACTTTTACAGCCCTGAAGGGCCACAAGTCTCTGTCAGTACCTCCCCTCTGCCCACTCCCCTCCGCCACACTGCAGTCAGATGGAAGGAGTTCAGTGAGGACTCTGCCTCCTCGCTGATTTCCTGTCCCCCTAACTGCAGCAGGGAAACTGCATGCATCCTGTAGCCTCCTGTGCTCCATCTGGGTCTCTAGAAAGTGGCTTCCTTCTTCATCCAGGGGAATGGGAGATCACTGCTCCCCTCCCTGTAGCATCAGCAGGGACCCCAGGTGTTATGGTCCCAGTTGGAGCATTTTGCTGAGCTCCCTGATTCAGCCAGGGAGAGGAGAGTGCTGATGTCCCATCCCCTTGGCTGCAGCAAGAAGCCAGCACCAGTCTTTTATCCCCATTGCAACACGCTCTGCCCAAATCCTCGGGCAGGCAGTGGCTCCCTTCTGCAGCCAGTGGGAGGGGATTGGTGGATCGCTTTGAAAGACCACGTGGGTCATGGATTGAGAACCACAGCTCCAGTTTTTTTCTGCATGTTTCTTAGAGTGCAGTGTCCAAAATTGGACATACTGCTCCGTCTGAGACTTCAGCAGTGCCAAATAAAAGTGGAACTGTCACCTCTGTGTCTTACCTGTGTTACTCCTGTTAATACAGCCCAGAATGGAGTTTTCCTTTTCTGCAACAGCATTGTACTATTGACTTGTATTCAATTTGTGAGTCACTGTACCCCTCGCCCCAACCCTTTGCTGCTGCCTAGCTAGTTCTTCCCCATTTTGTATTTGTGCATTTGATTTTTCCATTGTAGGTGTTCTACCTTGCACTTGTCTTTATTGAATTTCATCTTGTTAATTTCAGACCTTCTCCAATTTATAAAGACTATTTTGAATTCTAATCCTGTCCTCCAAAATGCTTCCAATCCCTCCCAGCTTGGTGTCACCCGAAGAGGTCACCATTTAAAATTGCTGCCCTTACTGCCACTACCATCTCTTATCATTTCTTTGCATTGCAGTAGTGCCTAGAAGTCCCAGTGAGAGCTTAAGGCTTCAGAATGAGAGAGAGAGAGAGAATGTGCGCACGCTCTAGAGAGCCCTCTCCACAAAGAACGTGCATTTTAAGTGTAACTTTGTTTACTTCCTGCTCCCCACTATACTTGAATCCCGCTAGCTCTATTCCATGTCTGTTAAAATTGTTCTAGTGTTTCTCTAAGGAAAACAGGGGTAAGGGCAGAAGGACCAGGTGAGGAAAAACCCTGAGAACAGTCAACCTCACAAGAAAATTTAGATTAAGGTTCATATTGTGTGCAGCAACATAATCCCCAAGGAGGCAAAAGAGTAAATTGAACCATATCCCACATATGCCCATTGTTTGGAGCAGATGGAAGTGCCACGGGCTTACAGTTTACTTCATGTCGTCCTTGAAACATTAAATATAACTCCTTAAAAGTTGATTTCTATATCAGCATGGCAAAGTAGGACAAGCTTCCCTCTTTTTGGAAGAGAAGATAACATAAATGTTCGATGTTACTTCCTCTTTTTAAGGGGTTTGCTGCCTGACTCCACACAGCTGTTTCCTCTCAACAGTAGGTGGAAGCAACTGTTTATAGTGTCTAGTTTTAAGAATCTTACATCAGTGGTTTTCAAACTTTTTTTTCCTCGAGACCCAGTTGAAAAAAATCATTTATGCCCACGACCCAGTAATTGCATCTTTCAGCAATGCATTCCAGTCTTTTAGTGGCTGCAGCAGGGTACACCACAACCCAGTATCTGGGGTTTGCGACCCAGTACTGAGTGCCGATCCTTGGTTTGAAACCACTGTCTTACATCATAAGACATGAACAGAGTTAATGGAGTTCTTGTGGGAGATGAAAATTTTGGGATTTAGGTGGCAGTGACATGCCTGTTAATTTGGGTTCCATTATATTCCAACTCTGCTTAGACTGGAAGTGTACCCCTTGGGAAATTGAATAGAATTTCGACTGGTGAAGAGCAATGAGGCGAAATAACTGTCTCCCTCATGGATGCAGTTTTGCTGCCGTTAGCATTACTGTAGCCTAATTTCTCTGCTGGGGAAGGGAGTTCCCTGGGAGACTGACAGAAGCTGGTCCCACTCCTTGGTTTCTCTGTCTCCTAGCTTAATTTGGGTTAAAGAAATTCTTGTATTTTCTTAGAAAGTGCACTTGCTGCACAAAATCAGCCAAAGGATATCTTGCCTTGATGCTTCTTGAGTCATAACTATTTGACAATTCTGTACTTTGAGTTCTTTGACTTGATAGATGCCCTGGAACAATTAAGGCTACAGTTTTAGAGAGAGCTTAGTCACTTGGCTAATGTAAGCCATTATGGTTGGTCTTTCTGCATGTTTGTTAAAAGCTTTTTGGAGTCTGTCAGCATCATACCAACAGTCAGTGGTTCTTCTTTACTTCTGGTATGACTCATAGGTCAAGTGCTGTACATGAGAAGCACTGCTGACTGCCCACATGTCAAGTAAGCTGGGGGGAGTTGTAGATACTCTAGAGAGTAGGAATGGGATTCAGAATGACCTAGACAAATTGGAGGATTGGGCCAAAAGACATCTGATGAAGTTCAAGTGCAGAGTCCTGTACCGAGGATGGAAAAATCCCTTGTATTGCTGGAGGCTGGGGACCTACTGGCTAAACAGTAGTCCCTCAGAAAAAGACCTGGGGATTACAGTGGAGAAGAAGCTGGTTACGAGTCAAGAAGGCTACCAGCATATTGGACTGCATTAGTAGGAGTATTGCCAGCAGATCAAGGGAAGTGATTGTTCCTCTCCATTCGGCATTGGTGAGGCCACATCTGGAGTATTGTGTCTAGTTTTGTACACCCCACTAGGGGAAGGATATGGACAAATTTGAGAGAGTCCAGCATAGGGCAACAAAAATGATTAAGGGGCTGGAACATGACTTAATTAGACTGGTGGCCCTTCAGGGTTGTAAAAATTATATTTGTGGCCCTCAAGCCAAAAAGGTTGGGAACCACTGGGCTAAAGGAACTAGGTTGTTTAGTCTGCAGAAGAGAAGAATGAGGGAGGATTTGATAGCAGCCTTCAACTACATGAAGGGGGATTCCAGACAGGATAGAGGTAGGTTTCTCTCGGTAGTGGCAGATGACAGAACATTAATCAGTGGTCTCAAGTCACAGTGGGGTAGGTCTAGGTTAGATATTAAGAAAACCTTTTTCACTGGGGGGGTTGTGAAGTACTGGAATGGGTTATGTAGGGAGTTGGGCAAATTTCCATTCCTAAAGGTTTTTAAGGCCTAGCTTGACAAAGCCCTGGCTTGGATAATTTAGTTGGGGTTGGTCCTGCTTTGAGTTGGGGATTAGAGTAGATGACCTCCTGAGGATCCTTTCAACCCTAATCTAAAATCTTCAATAATTTTATGTTGCTCACTTGATTTCGAAGAGCTCCTGTTCCTAGGGACAGTTTTTGTCAGGAAGTTCCACTGGATTTTCTTCCATTATCCAGTAAGGGTGTCTGACCTGATCAGTTTGCACTGTGCAAGCTCTACATTCCTCTTTAGATATTCTTACAGTCTCAGTGATGTTGTCTCCCATGAAACCAATAATGTTGGCAAAGCAAGAAGCTGTACCAGGCCCTGGCTCAGGGGCTCTAGATGCCTCCTGTGAGGCCTACCACCTCCCTCCAGTCTCCACTTCTGGACGTCGACTCCCTGGGCCACTTCTCCACAGCCCCCAGTCACACGCCGCTCCTCTCATGGGTCTGGATCCAGCCTCTGTCTGCTCCTGGCCCTCAGACCGCTGCTCCAGCCACTTGCCACTGTCCACTCCCTTCAGGAGATTCAGCTTCTCTGGGCTCCTTCTGCTGCACCGCAGTCGGAGCTCTCTGGGGTCCTGGCCCTACAGCCTGCCAGCCCAGGAGAGACCTTCTCCCTGCAGCTCCTCAGGCAGACTGACCTCTGCCCTGCTGCTCCTGGCTTTATGCTAGCTCCTGCCCTCTGATTGGCTCAGGAGCCCTCTGCAGCCAATTGGCTGCCCCTCTCCAGCCAGTTAACCCCTTCCCGGCCATAGTGGAGCCACTGCACCACTACAGTTAGAGAAATAGAAATTGGTCAAACTGGTCTTGGATATCACACCTTTGTTCAGCCCTGACGATCAGCTTTAAGCCAAGCACCATAAATCATGGACCTATGTTCATTATGCCATTTTAGGCACCAGCTCAGTCAACTGTGGTGGGTTCAAACCATCCTCTGGATTCTCTTTTTTTCAAGCACCATGAATTCAGTTACAAAGCTGTTATTTCATTCCAGACAGGGATGGCTGTGGCAAATGTGTGTCTGCCTCATACTACAGATGAGTGGCCAACTGTTTCTTGGTCCTGGTCTACACTGCAGGGGCACCTCAGCAGCAGCTGAAAGGATATACACAAGTTACTTCAATAACTTGTGTATTTTCCTTTGACCACCTAACGCTTACATCACCCGTGTGCTGAGTCGACGGGAAATGGCCTCTTCTTGACTCAGTGCTCGCCCAGTTGCGGGGGCTGAAGTTACTTGGCCGACTTCCTGATTGATCTGATGGCAGCAAGTTTGTCGCTGTCAGTGAAGACAAGCTCTTAGTCTCCTTCCACTCCTCCCCAAATGCTAGAGATGAGTTTCCTTTAAATGATTCTGATATCTTCCCATGGTATATTAATTCTGAAGAGCCAATCTCTCATCTTCTGACAGAAGGTCCTGCTTTTGTAGATTAAATTATATCTAATTCTTTCAGGAACCCAGTCACAATCTTACAGAAATCTACCCAGAGCTGATGCCTCCCTTCCATCCAGCTTAGAAATGCCTTATCTTGCAACCTTAAGGAGAAGAAGGGCCATCCAGTTCTCATGAGTCTTCCAGGCACTGTTAACTAATCATAAACATATCCAAATGAAAGTATTGATTGAGTCTTGAAATGAGCTAACTTTTCCTTATGCCAGCACTATTTAAAGAAATTGAGTCCATTCTGTGTCAAAGGGCAGCAGAGCCTACCCTTCACTATGGCTGTGACAGTGCTGAATAAACATTTTAGTTACAGATATTCCTTTTTATCTGGCAGGTGGAGGGAGAGAAGGCACTGACAGTTATACGGAGGAAAAAATCATCAGAAAAGCAAAAGTTTTCAGTATCACAAATGGTCATACAGAAATGAGATGTTAAATCAAGAATTCCTCTTACCTAGGCTCCAGCCCCTCATTATAGGTATAA
The DNA here is from genome assembly GCA_007922175.1 of Pelusios castaneus. NCBI lineage: Eukaryota > Metazoa > Chordata > Testudines > Pelomedusidae > Pelusios > Pelusios castaneus. The sequence continues at coordinate 296,247 of ML685902.1, forward strand.
AGAATAGCTTTTCCAAGGTGGAATCAGAGTAAGAGCCTAGTATATTAAATACTACAGAAAAATCCAAATGTGATTAATGTTTACCTTCTTTGAATTATAGTACAGGTATATTTATAGTTTTGATATTATTTACAGCCTTTTCAAACACCCACTAGTAATAAAATACAGTTATAGCACTAGCATGTCTAACACATTTTTCTTAGTACAATGCTTAGATTTTATAAGATACGTATCTAATGTGTAACCCACATTTTACATTAACTTGAGTGTTGTCAGTGTTCTGGTATCATATACTTCACTTGCTGACAATGTATTATACTGTCCCTGAACTGAATTTAGTAATATAACCCAACTTAGATATACTGAGATCTGTCTGTCAAAGAAGAGAACTTAAATGTATACTTCTAAGGTTTTTTTTATTTTGCTCTTCTGAACATGCCAGATGCTTTCTTTTGATTTTTCCTGAGAGTGGGTACATGGGGATGAAGGTATGTTTCTGAAGATGTGGGTTGCTGCAGGCACAAAAAGACTCATTCAGTTGTGAAAAGGTGGGAGTCTGGAGGGGAAATTGCTTAATGACCCAGATTTTGATCACCATTATCTTCATGTAATCTATTAATGATTCACTCTGAGGAAGAAGTAGTGCTTATCGTATCTGGTGGGCTACAAAATGTATTTAGACAGATTCTTCTGAATAATCCTAAACCCATCAGACGTGCTGATATCTATGATTATTCAGTGGGTTTCAATGAAATTTATCTTAGTAACTTGCAGAAAATAAATAACTTGTCTGCACCCAAAATCATTGCATTTTGATGCTATAGTTCTAGCTCTTTTCAGATATACTCTCTGAAATCTTACTGTATTTATTTTTATTGCAGTTGTCTACCTTGTGGTTTTTCATCTCTCGTTCGTCATGTTTGTATGGTCCTATTGGAAGACAATTTTTACATCTCCCACTACCCCCTCAGATGAGGTAAATTTAATGATAGAAAAATGCCAACACTTTTCTAAAACCACTGAACTGTTTTCAGCAATGACAATTGTTTAAAGTACAATGAAATTCACCTTCTCTGTTCCAATTAACTAAAATAAATAGCATGCAGCAGGACCATGAACATGAATCATCAAATTACTTTTAAAATCACTAAGCTAATGATATTTCTTCAGATTGAATGTTTGTTGCTAAGTGGTCACAAGTTTGACATTCAGGTGTACATCTTCAAATAATAAGGTTTGCAAAAATGTATGACACTACAATATTTTGCTATGCAGTAACTTCAGTTTGGGATTTAGAAATAATAAAACTTAAGTAGGCTTGGAAGGATTAAGTTTTTTTTTTTTATAGGTAAACATCAATAAAGGTTGATTTCACTGTACATATACAAATTTATTTAAAAAATATTTCCACCCATTTAATCAAAGTTTACAGCTAGGAAAAGATAAAGAATACTGCTTGAGAACTGTAGAGTTTGAGTTAATTGTATTTGCTTTGCCTATTTTGACATGTGGTGTTGACAATGTGTATTTTAGCATTTATAACATTTTAGCTTTCAGAATCCCAATCTCCGTATGCTGGGATATGCAAACCAACATTGGAGCCCGAAGGTATTAAAAGGTTATACAGGGCCCAGGCAGTCTCACCCCTATAAGCCTGCCTAGCATGCTCTATCTGGTGGAGTGGGTTAAAAGGATCTCAGACGCCCAGGCATGGGGATGGATGGGCTGCAGGAGAGAAGAATCTTTCTTCAGAAAGACAGAGTGTGGAGCCCTGGGAGGGGAGACCACAAAGCGAGTAAGGCCTTCAGGCAGTGCTTTCTCCAACCACTACCCACTTGCTCATTTGGACTAAGCTACTGACTGATTGGGCTAGAAGGGCCACACCTTAGAGCAAAGGAGCACATAAGTAGGAAGTAGCCCGTGGCAGCAGATTGGGCTTGCTGCTGCAGGGAAGAACCTGCTAAAAAGCTCTGGGCTGGGAGCTGGTGGGGAGGGAGGGACCAGGTCTCCCTTACCAAGGCCCATTTAAGTGCAAAGGCCCAGATGCATGGGGGAGGCCCAAACACTCTTGATCCAGGGTCAGGAACCAGGTACTTCTAATCCACTACCTGGACAAAGGCGAGGGGTTGGAGGGCAGATGCACTAAGCACTAGGCCACCCTCCAACCCCTCTGTCAATCTATCATTAATTATTATTTGACTCCACTTACAACTTTCCACAACCGTGAACCTTCACATAGATTTTAAACATGCTGGCAACCCATAATTTTGTACAACTGTGAAAATGTACATCAATAAAAATTGAAAAATGCTGAAAAATAAACAGCAATATTATCTGTTGAAATTATTAAAAAAAAAAAAAAAAATTGAGTTCTACCAAAACTAAATATAAGATAAAACACAACAAACTCTGATGGTGACTCAACCTGTATGCAGTTTCATTATACACTTTTGTTTGAATCCTCTCAGTGACGTTTCTTTGGATAAGGATGTGTTGCAATAAATACTCATAACTTTACGATGACTGTAGTACTCGGTGATAAACCCGTTTAGACGCTCAAGGCGTGGTGAACACTGTTAAGTTACTATTGAAAGAAATCTCTACCTAGTGATATGAAAAGTGCTAGATTGATTGGCAGAAGTAATTATAATATAATCACCTCTACAAGCTAGGAGTCCTGTGTCACTTTTAAAGGCTAACAATTTTATTTATTGCATGAGCTTTCGTGAGTGAATCCCACTTCATTAGACGCTGAATTGTAAACTATACAATGTGGAGGGGAAAAATAAATACATGAAGAGCAGGTCACAAGATCAGTAAAGATTATTTCAGCAAATCAAAGAGGTTGTTTTGATTCAGACAGTGTGAAACAACAGAAAGAAGGTGGGGAGATTGAAAGAAGGGGAAATGACTTGTAATGAGTGAACAAACCCATATCTCTGTTCAAACACAAGTTAATGGTGTCAAATTTGCACATGAATTCCACTTTATTAGGAATCAACCTATAACCTGATGACTTTTTATTTTTTCCCCAGAAGTTGATTGATCTATAGGTTTAATATCAAAACTACAATTAAAGTTTTTCTTCTATTTCCTGCAAGTTTAAAACTGGTTATGCAGATTTCTTTTAATTCTGTTTATGTCAGGGATGACTCTCAAGGCCAACACGTAGCCTGAAGCAGATTTTTACAGCTGGAAACATTTGCAATGGAAAAGCAAACACTGTGGTTCTATAATATTTATCTATAATTTATCACAGCAATTTATAGTAGGGTAGAAGAGGACATTAAACAGAGAGTTCTGCTGTTTAGCTGAGCAAAGGAAGTAGAACTGAATATTCACTGGGGAGGCCAGCCTTCAAATCATATGATTGTCTCACGTGGAGCCTGTTTTGTGTGATAGTGATTAAACACTTGGCAAATCAAACAGTTATCTCAACCAATCAGTTGCTTCAAGATTTGTAGAGCCACGTGAACTTATTCTAAACATCAGTGTATTTTATGATTATTTTTGTTGCTTGCCTGAAACCTTCTGTTTGCCCACAGCTATTTATAACTAACTGTAATGGAAGCTGCAAGCAATGCTTCAACTCTGTGAGTGATAGAGTTTGAATTTGTGGGAGACGATTAAAATGAGAGGATGCCCATTTTAACTGATGATAGTCAGGTCTGACGTGTCAGTAATTAGAAAACTTTTGCTTATCCAAGAGCCATGGTTCTCCTTAGAGCACGCTTCTCCTACAGGCGCTGTTTATCATCTGTGTTCAGGCACGAGGGAAGAATAGAGAATTGTCTGTAAGCTGTTCCATTGTTTAAAAAAAACCCTTTTCCAATTGTTCTAAGATATAAATGTATATATTTTCAAGTCCTCTTCTTATTTTTAATACCCATTCTTGTAAAATGAGTGCCATCCTGTGATCTCACTAATATACTAAAAAAAGGAAATCCCTGCACATTTTATAATAAGGAAGAACAATCAACGTTATGTAAGATTCCAGAAAGAGAGGAAGGAAACAAAGCGTCTCATTGTTGCTATTAACATTAAGAACTGCTGGAACTTTGTCATGATACTGTTGCCATGTTGATCTGCAAGCTTTCATGCCTTTGAATATTTGCTTCTGTTATCCAAAGGGCAGGTAGATTTATGACGCCATTAATATGCAATAGTTATAGTGGGATCTAAAGGAATTGAGGGTTTGTTAGCCAACTTGTTATGGTTTCAGGACAACTTAAAATGTAAAGCCACATGGCTTTAGAGGTTTAGGGTTTTGTCTCTGCTTGGATGGCTTGTTTAGCTGTTTCTGCTGAATTGCATTTTAAGGCTAGTTTGACTCCTTGTTCATTCCTTGCTATTCTGACCCCGAGTTGAAGACACCAAGCAGTCTCCTCCTAGCTACAGTCTTAGCTTGACACGGTCTCCTGAGAGGCAGCACTGAATGTGTACCACTGTGCTCTTCACAGTGTTGCTAACTCACAATATTTGATATTTTACATAAAGCCCCATCTCCTGAATGCAAAAATTTGTGAGAATTTTTGCTTTTATTTTTTAAAAAGCAAGTTTCTAGCCCTCACAATTGTGAAGTAAAGCTTGAAAACGTGAACCAAGTGCACCCAGATGCCTCAACACATTGAAGGCAAATAAAAAGAACACAAGATGTATTCATTCTTTTTTAAAACTCATGATGTGAAGCCTTTTTCATAAGTTTTTTGAAACTGGCTTTTTATGACTTTTTTAAAAATATAGTTGGCAATAGTGCATACAGGAGTGGGATCTTGCCTGACAGCTTTGAGGGACATGTGTTGAATCTTCAGCCTTCTGGATTTAGGAAGTAACATGGGGAGGTAACAGAAGTCTCTCATCCTCTCCCTGTAGTAGCAGAGGTAGTGCCATCTCATTGACATGTCTCTATTACTATTCCCTGCCCAATGACTTAGACTCTGGTAAATTCCAGAAAAAAGTGAAGTTGGGTCCAAGGAAAACCACATAAACTAGAACAAACAAGGAGTCCTGTGGCACTTTGAAAGACTAACAGATTTATATAACATATAAGCTTTCCTGGGTATAATCCCACTTCATTAAATGCATGAACATTCAAAGTCTCTGTTCAGACCCAGTTATCATTCTTGATGTCTGATTTGTGTCCATTTATTCTTTTGCACAGACACAGTGCAGTTTGGCCAATGTATATGGCAGAGGAGCATTGTTGGCACCTGATGGCAAATATCACATTGGTGGATGTGCAGGTGAATGAGCCCCTGATGGAGTAGCTGATTTGGTTAGATCCTTTGCTGGTGTCACTTGAGTACATATGTGGGCAGAGTTGGCCCCAGGGTTTGTTGCAGGGACAGGTTCCTGGGTTAGTGTTTCTGTTGTATGGTGTGTAGTTGCTGGTGAGTATTTGTTTCAGGTTGAGCGGCTGTCTGTAAGTGAGGACTGGCCTACTTCCCAAGACATTCAAAAACCAGTGGAGGAATATTTCAGTTTCCCTGGACATTCTTTAACAGACAAAGTTACAGTACTTCAGCAAAATAACTTCAAAACCAGACTGGAATGTGAAACTGCAGAGCTGGAATTCCTAGGGTCTGAATCGAGATTTTGAGTGGCTAACTCATTTCAAATAATTTGCCTTCTTTAACATTAACACCTTCTCATCTATTGTTCTTTAAAGACCATGTGGACATGTGTGAATCAAAACAGCTTGTTGGATTTGCTAAAACAGACTAAAAAACTATTTTGTGAGTCAGCCTTCTCTGCATGTAATGTGCTGCAGTTTCCATTTCATGCATCTGATGAAGTGGGATTATACCCACGAAAGCTGGTGCATTAGATAACTTTTAGTCTTTAAAAGTGTCACAGGACTCCTTGTTTGTATTGCTGAAATAGACTAACTCGGCTACCCCTCTGGAACATAAACCAGAAGTGTAACATGGTTAATCCAGTTTGCATCATTTCTTCACTGGAGTGAATGTGGAGACATTGTGCAGTGAATGTAGACAGGAAAGGGCACCTTCAGTGATTCCTGCTGGGTTCAGAGTTTAAAAAATTTCACCCAGTTCAGAACCTAGAGCTCTCTAGAGAAACAATAAGGTCTGTCCCAGGCCTTCTGCCAGAGAAGTCTGTAACTGCCTTGGGTCTCCTGGATGTGGTGGGGGTGAAGTTCATAATTTTAGTCAGTACTAATATACAGATATCCCAGGAGCAGGCAGACTCTGGTTTATTCTGGCAAAGCTTCTACCCAGTGAGCCTCAAGTAGGGTTCTTCTCATGCCTTGTAGAAGTTTGTAACTGTCCTTGAGAACTACATTTGACATTTCACTGAAGTTACTAGCTCTGACAATACAGCTAATGGAACTCGAGATGCTCTCATGGAAGTTACCAGCCATATCCCTTCAGTGGGTGAGCTATGACTGACAAGTTGCTTATTCTCCACTTTTTAAGAAAGCTTTCCTTGATCCTGCTGGACTTGCTCCCTCTGCATGACAGTCAGAGATAAGGAGTGGCAGCAATAGAGACTGACTCTACTCCCGGTAGCAACAGTGATTATTGCAGAGTCCTCTGAACTGGTGGATCCCCAAGCACTACCGGTACAGGATTTCACACCCATGACTTCAAGGGAAGTTTGCATCTTCATAAAACTCCACTGAGTACAAACCTATGCCTGCATGCAGGGCTGGATTGATGCATGGGGTATAGAGGCCGGGGGCCTCGGGCTCCAGCCCCTATATCCCATATGTTAATCCAGCCCCTACTCAGCACCGGGGGTGCTGGGAGGGTCCCTGCCCTGCTGGGACTGCTGGCGCTGGGGGTGGGTAGGCGGAGACCTGGGCCAGAGGCTGGGCTCCCAACCCCCGGGCTGGCTGGTCTGCCCCTGGGAGCAGGGTGGGGTGGACTGGCCCTGTTCCCTCTGCTTTGGGGCAGAGCCAGGACCAGCTGGTACTCATGAGACTCCAGCACAGCATTCCAGGGCCCATGGCCCTGGAGGGCCACACCGGAGGCCGTACCACATGCCAGCTGGTGCCAGGATTGGCCCTGGAACATAATGGACCGGAACAGAGCCAACCCGCTCCACCCCACTCCACCCCTGGGGCAGACCAGCCAGTCTGGGTGGGAGCATGGCCTCTGCCCCACCCCCCGCTGCGGGGGCCCCCATGGTGGTGGGGATTGGGGCCCCAGGCGGGGGGGCCCCAGTGGTGGAGCAGCCAAGGGCCCTGCAGCCCCTTAATCTCGGTCTGTAATCTTGTATAGGAAAGGGAAATTGTGTGGCTGGAACTGGGGCAAAGACATTTCCTTTAAATTTAGCATGTCAAAGATTAGTTACAAATGATCAGTCATGTAATTTCAGAATTGGGGAAGGGCGGGGGGGGGGGGGTTAATTCTTGCTGCACCTCCCATCGTTTGCTACTTTTCCTCCTGTGTCTGGTAAGATGCTAGTCAAATGTTGCTGCTGCTTTAGGGGTAAAGCATTCAAACAGTTCTCTCAACCTAGACCTTAATTGGGCCATGTGGTTAAAAACTATTATTCTGTCTCCCTCCTGCAGTTCTACTTATCAAAAACTGATAAGGAACAATATGAAAGAGAAGAGAGACCAGAATCCCAGCAGGAGATTTTGAGAAGAGCTGCTAAAGACTTGCCTATTTATACCACAACCGCATTAAAGGGTGAGGCATGCAGATAAATCCACTTGTCCAAAAGCTGCTAGCCTAATTCATGAGATTTGTTTGATGTTGTTTAGCAAATGGTTCACAAAACAAATAGTGCAAAAGGCCATGACTTCATATTACCCCATGAAATACCAGGGTTATTCTCAGGAATACCTGTTTCATCATTACGTTTATGATCCTTCAGCTATATCTGTCTTCTACCTTCAATATTTTTAAGCAACACTATTGCAATTCCTCTGAAAATATCATACAAGACTGTTAAATGACTTACCCTGGTGTCTAAATACAATATAGCTCGATTTCTATAACTGCATTACTACTAAAATTAGTGATATTGAAGGTTACTCCCAAGACCTACGGTAGAAGTTACAGATGTCACACCACTTAGTATGCTGTGTTGTTGTAGAAACGATGGTCGCAGGAGAGAAGAGACCAGGTGTGTGAGGTAATATCTTTTATTGGACCAACTTCTGTTGTTTCTCTCACCAAGAGAAGTTAGTTCAGTAAAAGATATTAACTCATCCACCGTGTCTCTTACATATTCATTCTGTGTTTAAGTGATCCCAATCTGTAGTTCCTGGGCCACTGGTGGTCTGTGAGGAACTTACTGTTTTGTCAGCACAGAGCTGCCTGGTCTCATGGTGGTGGCTTTCCTCCTTCTTCCTAGCTGCCTTTACAGGTATGCCATCTTTTTATCAAGAAGAGCCTGGAGGCCTGTTAAAAGCAACTGCAGAGAAGGAGGAGGAGCCAGCCTAACTTCAGCTACTAGATACCACGTCAGCAGACTAGACACCCTCAAGTACTAGAGTCATTGGTGGGAGAGGAATGTTCCCAGGAGAAGAGGACTAAAGCTATTGGGCAGTATGTCAAGAGGCACATGGGGAGAAGAGGAACAGGTGTGTGGGTAGCGTGTCCAGAAGAGAAGGAAATCAAGTGGCAGGGAAGCATATGCTGGAGGAGCAGGAGAGAGGACTGTGGAACAGCACAGATTAAATGAAGAAAAGTTCAAAAAGTATTTATTAAATAGAAGCAGATCCAGCTGCACGAAATACTTCCATGTTACTACATTTTTCTGTAAGCTATTGTTTTAGTTGTCACAGAAGCTTTATGTGATTCAGAATGGAAGTGGGAGGGGAGATGTCCTTGAGACAGTCTCTTAAATAGTAGGGAGCCTGTTTATGTATGTAATTTAATTTTACAAAGACCTGTTTAACGGATTGACTTTTAAAATTTGAACATAGCAATCAGATATTGTGATAGATGCCAACTAATCAAGCCTGACCGCTGTCACCACTGTTCTGCATGTGATCTGTAAGTAGCTGTTATGATCTGTTTAAATTCTCGTCTTGACTATTTTGGCCTTATTTTATTGCTTGCCATTGGAACTGCATATTGGTAGATCTACTATCTCTGTCCCTCTCCCAGTCCATGGAGCCTGGGCTTCATGTCAGATGTGCAAATCTCTGGCCTTGTCTATACTGAAAAGCTGTGTGGGCCAGTGTAGACCCACTCAAACAATCCTGGAAGCGCTCTCTGGTCGACTCAGTAACTCCACCCTCCAAGTGGAGTAACACTGAGTCACCCTTGAAGTGGAGGAACGCTGAGTCGACGGGAGAGCCCTTCAAGTCAACACAGCTGAGTGAAGACAGTGCAGTAACTATGAGTAACCAAGTCAACAGGAGGTACGCATTCTGCGGCATGCAGATTGAGCGTCTCCTGTTGACTTAGCCCCCGCAGTATAGACTAGGCCACTCTCTCCCCCTCTGTTGTAACTGCAACAGTTCTTCTGCAGATGGGGCCCTCTGCACCATAGAGACTGGGGCAGGATTTGTTTGAAATGTGACTCTAACATTGTAAAATGTGTTCGTTCTGAAGGATCAGAACTGGATAGTGAAGTGGGTCTGGACTGTGATACACATGCCAGCAAAAGCCTCTCTTTATGGAACTTAGCTCGCTTCTCTAGCTCTCAGGCACAAGCATCCTGTAGTACTAATAACGTCGTTCCAGAAGAGTTACAATAGCATTGCAGGTCTTCATAGCCTCAGAGATGTTATTGGTGTCCTCCAGAGGCATTCTGCTCCACCCACAAAATCTGTTCTTACCAGCCACTTAAGAATGGGAAATAAATTGCAAATTAGACTTCAGTGAGTGAGCTTAGGTAGATCTATTTAATTAAGAAAACTGATAAATGCAAGTGTTTGTCTGGAATTTCTACTCTCTGGCCATGCCATAGTAAAATTGGGGGGGGGGAGGATGGAATATAGACCATTGGAACTAACCACTTCTTTAATGCTACCTCAAAATTATTTTTTATGTCCAGCATTTTGATTGGCTTGATTAAGTTGAATACTTGATTAAGTTCAAATGCTAACACTGAAGTAAGTTGGTGTGCTGTGAAAACAGCACATAATGGTCCATGGTGACAGAGTGTGTCTTGTACAGCTCAATGGTATCCCCTTTTTTTTTGAGTCCTGTCCGTTTCTCCTAGGCAGGAGGTCTAACAGCTGAAATATGAGTGGAGGGGCAGAGTTGAAAGCTAATGTAATGGGAATTTAAAAGTTCTTTCACAGTTTTAGAAAGTTTGAGACCAAATATTTGAATTTAAAAGTACATAGATTTTATACTTCAATTTTTATTTTAATTAATTGGAAATGGACTTTTTCTTTTTCAGATGTGTACTAAAAATGGACCATCACTGTCCTTGGTATGTTTTTTTTAAATGAATATAAATAATATTGAAAAAATTGATCAGATTCTGCCGTCTCTTACACCAAAGTAAATGTATATTAAATCCATTGATGTTAGTGGATTTTTTCCAGTTATAGGCATGTATAAATGAGCAGCATTTTTCCTAATATCTGTTTCAAGCCAGATTTGTAGGTCTAAGAAACCTAAATATGTACTTATGTCCAGATGCACATCAGAACTGACTAGGTTTAAAAAAAAAAAAAAAAAAAAAAAGAGAGAGAGATGCTGAGATTCTCCTTTATTGTGTTAAGCTCAAAACTCTATGTACCAAGAGAATAGAATGAATTTTTCTAAATTTTGAAAATCAACTTCTAAATGAATTCACTCACAGATATCAAGTTGATCGCTATAGGTATTGCTATATTGTTTTTCCATGCAGGATTCATTTCAGTCTATGGAATTGTAACCTGGACTTCTTTAATATGGAGATTTTAAAATGTTAAATCTAACTTTTTCATTGATGGAATGTTGTCTCAAAAGATAGACTGCTGAAACTATGCACATTCATTGGTGCCTACAGAAAAAGTTTGATTAATCTTTATAACATAGTGATCTCTCTCTCTCTCCCTCTCTTTTCTAGGGTGAATAACTGTGTGGGATTTTCTAACTACAAATTCTTCCTCCTGTTTTTATTGTACTCCTTATTGTACTGTCTGTTTGTGGCTGCTACGGTCTTACAGTACTTTATAAAGTTTTGGACAGTAAGTTTTGTTTTGTAATTTGTTAAATTTGCATGTATTGTTGAAGTCTGAATCAGAGCTTCATGTCATTCATTTTTGTCTGTTTCATGGATCAGTATTATCATCAACAACAGCATCACATGAGGTGACTGAAGCAAGAGAACCTTCAGAAATTAAAGGAATGAAGTTGTACATTGAGTAGAGCTGGATAAATACTGGAGAAGTATAGAGGGGGTAGAAATTCAAAAACAATAATTGCTCAAAACCAAGCAGCAGAGCCAGGTTTTCAAATATGTGTGTTGGATATTTAAGAAAATTGCTTATAATCAAACCATGGAGTAAAACAAGTGATGGAAAATATTGTCAGATTAGAATAACAAAGTCAAGGGAACGGAAATCTACTTGTGGATATTCTGTTAGAAATAGCGGCAACTACATTTGCCTATGCATTGTGAATTTGCTCTGCTATAATATTAAATGCTTATAATAGCAAATTTCAGTTTGAAGTTGGTAGCTTTTACTGACCAAAATGGCCATCGTAAGAAGTTATGCATGTTACGTGCAGTGTTAATACTGTTTGTTTTAACTGCAACTCTTTTCAGTGTTCAAATGGACAATACGCATTGACTCTCTTACATAAATCCATTTGAATAGAGCCTTATCAGTGGAAGCATACTTGCAAATTGTATTTTATACCAGTCCTCTTCAAGAGAGAAGTGCACATTCCAGATTCAGTAGCGTATCTTCTATTTCATTCTCTCCCCTAATATTAAAGCCTTGCATAGGGTAGACTGTCCTTCCTGATATGGAAGACTAGATACTGATCTCTTCAGAATTCAGCTAATGCTACAGAAAACTAACTGACTGGAAGAATTGTCATCAGTGAAAGGCTCTTCTTCACATCTTTTAAAACTTGTCTCTGTCCAACTGTGCAAAACAAATATTATTTGCATAGCTGCAAGGCTGACAGGTTTTGAAGCGAAAAGATGTAACAATCTCAAGGTCTCTTTGTTGTATAAAGAGGTTACATGATGTGTACGGAGGAGCTACACTTGAAACAGTTGTTCTTTTGAATTCTATGAAAGACAAATGGTGTGACTGGTCATTCAGGCCTATATGCCCAATTCTACGAAGTGCTATCAATTTAATATATCAATTTTACATTGCAGTCCATCAGTGTAGAACCAAAGAACTCATTGGGAATTGATTTCCAGAGGGGTAGCCGTGTTAGTCTGTGTACAGCAAAAACAACGAGTGTCCTGTGGCACCTTATAGACTAACAGATTTTCTTCAGCATAGGCTTTCGTGGGCTATAACCCACTTCATCATCTGCCACAGGACTCTTGTTGTTTTTATTGGGAATTGAGTGTCAGTTCCTTGCAGGTTCAGGCCCTAAGTGTGATCAGACACGTTACTAATTTCCTCATTAAAATATTGGCTTGGTAAATTTCTCAGAATTAAATGGTCTAAGTCTGACATTCAATCTTATTGAATATAAACTACTTAATATTTAATTTGTTTGAATGTAGTTCAGTGTAGATCAGTGGGGGAGCAGACATGCAGGAAAGAACGGATTTGCTTTGTCACCTCACTTCATAAGTCTTATTACAGTGGAAGTTCTGTGTTTGAACATTGGGCCATAATGAGCATCCATTTATAGAAAATCTCTTCCAAAGCCCATCAGACACAATACTGGAGTGGACGTCTCTGAATGGAGAGAGGGAATGTAATAGTTTCTGATGTAATCATACTTCAGTCTTCCCTGCAAAGTGTGTGTCACTTTGGACAATTGACTATATAAAAAAGTGGTCTTATCTTACTGAGCAATACTGCTTCATTTGTGTATTCAATCATATGTGTTTGGCTTAGTGATTAAAACAGTTATGTGATGCTTCTTATGTCTGGTAGCACTGCAGTGCTAACGTTCTTAGAAAGATTGAGCAGGACTCAGGGCGTGAACAATAGAACTGGTTTGATGATGAGATTGGGCCTAATTTTGTATGTAGAGTGTTGATGATATGCAAGAAGGAAAGGATCCATCTTGATTGTCAGATTTCAAAATGAATTTTTGTTGGACCTACAATAGAAAAAAAATCTTTTAACAGTAAACTTGTGCACGCTAGTTATGGAAGTTGAGACACAAAAATCTGATTTCTTACAATGCCATTCTTACAATCACTTTTCAAAGTAAAACTGTACTTTATGCCTGTATTCAAGCCTCTTATAGCATTCCTACAATTTATATACCTAAAATAAATTATAAAGATACTAAAATAGTGGACCATTTTAATAAGACTTCTGAACAGAGGTGATAGCACCTTCATCAGCTTGGCTTGCAAAATTCACTTATCTGTGGTGTGTGTAGGAAGCTTTTCCAGATGAATGCCATCAACTTCTGCAGAATCTAAGCCTTGACTGCTTCTTTATTTTTTTTAAATATTCTAGTCTCAGTAGTTGTAAAGAAAACCTTCCAGATAGGAACCAAGTATAACTGGCTGTCTGAAGACTGGCAGCTGAGTGCCTCTGCTACTACTCATATCTTTCCCACAGAGCAAAGAGACAACTGATCAATCTTGTTAGTTTTCACTGTTGCTGCTGGGGACCTTTGAAACAGCACTGAATTGACTTGGACAAGTTCCAGATGAAACTTACTCTGCTGAAGCTTAGGGAATCTCTGAGCAAAGGCAGGAGAAATGGATTCAGTAACAGCCTGTGCAGAGCTTCTTGGGTTCTAAGGTGATGAAGTCATGTATAGGTACAGTCAGTGGGCTCTAGGACCGGAGTTGGAGAAGAGAACTTTTTCTTCCTTCCAGCAGCCCATGGGGGATGGGAGCTTCAAACTTACCAAACATACATTCTCTGGAGGCTATGAAAATGGAATCATTGTCTAGTAGAAGTCCCAAATGTCCTTTTGCAATAGCTGGAAGCAGGAACAGGAGGACAGTGGGGAGAGCTTAGGTTCTCACATGGATATTGCTACCAGCCAATAGGCCCTTCATTTTTTTTTAGTCCTCAGGCTATCAGATGTTTAGAAATCACTATATTTGCGAGTGTGTGTAACCACGTGAAATGAAGGGAATAAGAAGAGAAAAATGGGTAGGGGATAAGGAAATAGTCCATGGAAAAGGTGAATAGAAGTAACAAGAGAAGAGGAGTAATAATAAATATTTATCGCAGGATTGGGGCTTCTTGGTTCTGGGCACTCTCCAAACAAAGAAGAGAGACAGTCCAAGCCATGAGGAACTTAGAGCAGTGTTTTTCAAATCTTGGGTCAGGATCCAGTACTGGGTCGCAGACCCTCAGGTACTGGGTTGCGGCGCCCTCTATTGCCGCTGCCAAAAGACTAGAATGTATTGCTTAAAAATGTAATCGTTGGGTCATGGGCATAAATGATTCTTTTTCAACTGGGTCCCGAGGAAAAAAGTTTGAAACCTGAGTGTATAGAAGATAGAGCACATAATGAGGAGAGAAGAGGAAACTGACACTAAAAACAACATGATATTCTGTAAAAAGGAGGAGGAACCAGGGAAAGGAAAGAGTAAATACCAAAAGTAAGACAGCAATAAGTTGTACTTTTGAATTTTATTCAGTGGAAAGCTGATTGTCAAAACTGCCATTAAACACAGTGAACAATATATAGAGTACAGTTGTGTGTCTTCTCTTTTTGTCCTCAAACCCCCTTCACATTGCAAAGGACATGGCAGCATATGCATTTTTCACCCTGCCTAGGAAGTTTAGTCTTGAGTAAGTGTGGTGACAAGTATATTTTTTTCAAGCCCTACTTATTAGTTATGTTTAGTTCCTCCCAGTTTAGAGTCAATTGCCAGCAAATGTTCCTTTTTCTGTTCTGTGATGCTTTCAGAGGAAGTCATATGCCAACCATTGGGGCTGAATTGCCTTACTTATCTAAGGGGTTGATTGCTGCTGGAAAACAAACCTTTCTTGAGGCATATATGCCTTCACTTATATGTGAAGGATAAGGTTTTCACATCGAATATTCTACGGTCTAGCAAAGTAATGGATAAAACATTTTTAGATATTGCTAATGCAATGGCAGGGCAGATGTAGCAGCTATTATATGCTTATACATTGATATGGATGTTAGAATTCCTCCTATAACTCAGAGGAAGTTTGATGACACTGAATAATCTGTTCTTTTCCTGTTTCCTTGAGAACTTTCATTTCTATCTAGGAAGCCACCTGAGATGAGCAGAGAGGACCTCAGTTTAATGAAATTCATAGCATATCTCTGAAGTGACAGCATTGTTTAGAGTTCAACCATTATTTATAAATGTAAATATTGAGTATTGGTTAAATAAATCTTATTTGTGGTTGGGGTTCTAAGATTTCAGAAAATACAAGAACTCCATAATGAAGCGTAGTACGTAATAGCCAACACAGATTTATCAAGAGCATATCATGCCAAACCAACGTAATTTACTGTGTTGGCAGAGTTGCTGGCCTAGTGGATATGGAGAAGTTGTAGATGCAGTATCTTGATTATTATTTTTTTATTTATTTTTTAGAAAGATTTTTAACAGTCCCACTTGACATTAGCATAAACCAACTAGGGAAACGTGGCCTAGATTAAATTACTACAAAATGGGTAAAACTTGTTGAAAGACCGTACTGAGAAAGTCATTATCAATGTTTTGCTGTCAAAGTGGGGTGATGTATCTAGTTGGGTTCTCCAGGGATCCATCCCAGGTCTGGTACTGTTCAGTATTTTCAGTGATGACATGGAATAAAGGGAAGGAAAGTATGCTCATAAAATTTGCAGAGGACATGAAGCTGGGAGGGCTTACTAACACTTTGGAGAACAGTATTAGTATTCAAAATTATCTTAACCAGTTGGCGAATTGTTCTGAAAACAAGGTGAAAATCAGTAAAGACGAGTGCAAAATACTACACTTAAGAAAATGGAATGCAAACTACAAAATGGAAGCAGAGCAGGACAGGGAGCTGGTCTGGAGGCAAGGAAGTGTCGTGCTCCTGCCCTGCCCTCCATGGGGAGTGACCTGGGGCTGGGTGGAGGAGCAAGGCTATGGATTGACCTAGTCTGGGAGCAGAGCAAGGCTGAAAGCATGATGCTCCCTCTCTACCTGCCATGGGGGCCTGCCTGGCCCCTGCCACACACCTATTCAGTTTATCCACTTCCTTCCGGAGGAGGGCTTACCTAACAGTTCGGGGACCACTGTATGGCATTCAGCATTTGGATTGCACTTCTGAAGTATGCTGAGCTTGGGTTATTTTCCTGACTTTTGAATATTCTGTTCACATTCAATGTTTTGTTAAACCTTAATTACAAAGTTAAAAAGCAGCTAGATGAACTCTGCTAATGGAGAAAGCACCTGATGTAACTGTATTGAGAAAGTTGAGAAAACGTGTTGGAAGCTCCCTGTACTTGATATAAATGCTGCCAGTTACGTACCTCAGTAGAGCACTTTAGCTTTTCAGAAATGAGCTGGCAAATGCTCCTATGCAATTTACTTCCATTTTCTTTGTGAATGAAAGATCAGACTTCTGATGGGCGTTGGAACTCTGCATGTTTTAGAGCACGTGCACACTAACCATTGCTTTCTGAATGAAGTGTGTGCATTTTTCAAACATTTGTTTTGAAATAATATTGGTATATAATGAATTGTCTTTGTTTGCGCAAAGCTTTGCCGCAGGAAATCTGCTGAGAATTGTCCAAAGGTAAAATCCAGTGTTCATGTGCTTAATATAGAAATTGTTCCTACTGTGCTTTTCCAAGTCCATTCATTTGTGATAACTGTTTACACTGTTATCTAATAGAAAGAAACCTGTTATCCTTTCTCTGTGTAGGACAGGTGGGATAGAGTGTTTTGTGTGTTCAATTTAATTAAAACGTATGGCAGATATCCTGGAAAAGAAACCAACATCTGATAAGTGTGTGTTGGATGGGCTAATGAAAATAATGCCTACTACCCCTCTTAATAAAAATAGATACTCTAATTTCCCAATACTGTTAAAGGTCAATGTCTTAAAAATATTGAGTTAATGTATTTAAACCATTAATTGTTTTTAAAACCCATTGGCCTATTGAAAAAGCATATAGAGAAGCCTAAAAGTAGATAGGGAAGAATGTGAATGCCTAATATTTTTGTTCATTTTTAAAATCATGTTTTGTACCCGACATACCGAAATAGTTCAAGAAAAATTGATCTATATAAAAATGAGATTGCTGTAATTCTGCCGTGAGCACACATCTATACTATTTGTTATGTAAGTACTGACTGTGTTTTAAACTGGTGTAACCCCAGGAATTAGGGCTAGATCCACAAAGGGGTTTAACCCTGTCATCTAAGTGAGCCAGTAGGAAATGCTGAGGAGAAGGAGGCACCTATCTCTTTTTGGCATTCTCAGCTGTGAATCTTTTCATAGATGCATGGAGTCCAAGTTTGGAAAGGATCATTTTGATCATATAGTCTGACCAACTGTGTAACACGGGCATAGAACTTCCCCCGAATCATTCCTTTTGAACTAGAAACCAGGTGTCCTACCTCACAGTTGAATGTCTTGATTGCTGGCGTATTGGGGGGAGCCCCAGGCCACAAGTCCTCCTCTCTCCCTGTCCAGTAAGTAGGCTCTTAGATGATCTTTGGGAACACGTAGGATCTGGGCAGCCTTGGTGTTGGAATGCTCACTTTGAAGATCCCACTGGAGCGTAGGTGTTCAGTAATTCCATGGCATCAGACGATGCACAACTTTGCACATGCCCACTGGCAGAACTTTAGGTAGGGAATTTAAGCACTTTCAGGATTAGGCAGAAGCTGAGCAGAGGATTTGAGGATCTAAACTTTGGACTAGGAACCTAAATCCCTTTGTGGATCTAGCCCCTGGTGCTTCCAAGGTTTCAAAGTATTTTAGACAAGTCTTTGTGTAACTAGGCCAATTCCTTTCTCCTTTTACTCCTGTTTTGGGGGCATATCAACAGGAGACTGTTGACTTAAAATCTAGTCAGTTTTTAAATTAAAAGTAGTTTCAGCACCTTCTTTGAGTCCCTCTGTCGATTCCTGTAGTTTCACAGTCCAAATTTTCATGTTTCTAAAAACAGTTTTCTCTTCCCTCTTGTTATGTGGAAGAGCCACTCAAACATGAAACAGATTTTACCAAAAGTGCTGTCAAATGTACAAAGCAGACACTGTGTGCTTCCAGTTATGTTGGTGTTTACAGGGAACAGTAGGTAAAATGCAGACAGAATTGGGTTACCATCAACGTAGTTGCTACTACGCACTGCTGTGAACTAGCTTCAGATAATATGGAAGAGAGGCTTATTAGTGATGCTTCACATTATGTAGAGTGAAGGGAAAAATCCTTCGTGGGGGAATAAAGTTGTAGACTAAAATGTTTAGTGAGGATGCTAACCATTCTATGAGGGTCTTCAGTAGGAGGGTGATGGAGCATTGGAATGGATTAGCTAGGGAGGTGGTGGGATCTCCCTCCTTAGAGGTTTTTAAGGCTTGTCTTAAAGTTCTGGCTGGGACAGTTTAGTTATGGTTGGTCCTGTATTGAGCAGGGGGTTGGACTAGATGACCTCCTTACGGTTGAAAAGGATCTCATCTTCTGTGATTCTATGATGCTAGAATATTTGCTAAAAAGAGTTAATATTTATTTTCTTTTTTCTTTTTTTTTTTTTTTCTCCCCCAGAACGATCTGCCAGACTCGCAGGCAAAATTCCATGTACTTTTCCTTTTCTTTGTGGCTGCCATGTTCTTCATCAGCATACTGTCACTTTTCAGCTACCACTGCTGGCTAGTCAGCAAAAACAGATCAACAATAGGTCAGTTAATTGGAATATGTAGTTGCCATTTGACCAGAAAACCAATACCGCTGTGAGTATTAGCTCTGCAGGATGTGGCAAAAAGTTTAAGGAAAATTCTAAAATCCTGTAGAATGGAACATTTTCAGTGGAAATAATTTAACAAAGATTTTATTGCAGGTTGTGTTGTGAGATAGTTGAGTGCAATAAGTTATCGGTCTAGAACCAAAGGTGTGGGTGCATAATGGATGTCGGTTATTTATTTTTAAATCTTTGAGGCAGGGCCCATCTTTTTGTTGTATTTTTGTATGGTGCTTAGCGTAATAGGGCCCTGATCCCTAGTTAGAACCCATAGGCACTACCACAGTACAAATTATTTGTATTGCAATAGTACCCCGAGGCTGCAACCAAGATCAGGACTCCATTGTGCTAGGTGCTGTACATAGTAAGACACGATCCGTGCCCTTAAAATCTTATGCAGTAGACGGAATAAAAAAGGGGACTTTGCTACTAGAAAATGTTCAGTAAAACTCTCAAAATAATAGGAAAAAAATGGAAACACTGACAAATATTTCCTAATTAACTTAATGATGTAAATTGAACCTTACTGGTTGGCATAATGGGTATTTTTTGAACATGTTACAGGTTAAAGAACTTGGATAACATTTTCAAGTGTTTGTTACTTAGGATCCCAAATCCTATCGACTTGTAGTGATTAGTTTTCCCCTTTGGATTTTTCATCAATCAGCTATTTACTCAGTTTTAGTTGCAGTCTTCCTTCGGAATATGGGCTTTGCTTCTGTTAAACAGGCCTTATTACATCAAGATTAGATTACTGCAATATGTTGTACATGGGGCTACACTTCAGAACTGCTTGGAGACTGAAACTGGTGCAGAATGCAGCAACTCCCTAATCAATAGCATCTCCCTGGAAGCTTGGGACACCAGTGCTCCAAGATCTGAACTGACTGCCTAGTGGCTAATTTATTTGTAGATTAGTATTAGTGCCACTGGATAGTTATAACCCTAATCAGGGCGGCAGATTTTGTATGAGTATTCTTTTTACTGTCAAATGTAAATTAAAAAAAACAGACATCTTATGAATGCATATCCCATATCAAGTTTAAAATTTTACCCTTCATTGCTGTTATATCACTTACCTTGTTAGATCTTTCTTATTTTTAATTGCTAAAGCTTGACATGAATGTTTTACTATAATACATTTTACATCATTGTTATTAATTTTACTAAACTCACTGTCTGAATGCCATGTATCTTTCTTGTAGTCAAGTTCCAGAGGGGTAGCTGTGTTAGTTTATTGCAGAAAAATAAACTGAGTCCTGTGGCACTTTTAAAGACTAACAGATGTATTTATCACATGAGCTTTCGTGGGAGAAAGTCCCACTTCATCAGGGATTTTCTCCCATGAAAGCTCATGCGATAAATAAATCTGTTAGTCTTTAAAAGTGCCACAGGTCTCTGTTTTTATGTATCTTTCTGTTGCCTCCAGTAACATAACGATTTAAAAAAAACCCACTGTTTGTTCATTACCATGCTTTCTAAGTATGTTGCTTAGATGGTTAATTTTTTTTTTTTTCCCCAACAGAAGCATTCCGGGCACCCACGTTTCGAAATGGTCCAGACAAAAATGGCTTCTCTCTTGGGTGCAGCAAAAATCTGAGAGAGGTTTTTGGAGATGAAAAGAAGTATTGGTTGCTGCCTGTTTTTACAAGGTATTAAGACTCGATACCACTTGTGGAAATCATGGATTCCATTACTTTACTTTAAAAAACAAACTGTACGTAACTTCTGGAATTTAGGTGTTGGTGGGTGGAAGTGTATGCAGTAGTAAACAGATGAACAAATTTCACTGAAATTTCCTTACCAAACTGAGACTATGAAAACATTTTTGTAGAACGATGTTTAGAAACATGCCAAGAATTTCAAATGACAGCATAGCTGGTGCCTATATACATCAAGAGCCCAGCAACATAAAGAACCAGACCATTGAATTCTCAGGCTTCATTTATGCTACGGGAACCCTGGTGTAAGATGACATGTTTTAGAAACAATTTTAAAAATAGCTACATCTGGCACAATTTTACCTTCACTGTGGACAGCACATAATTAGATTAAATGTGTTATGAGAAAATGTTCTCGGACTACACAATACAAGACTGGCTATAATAAAGAAATTGACAATTTCCCACCAGTTTTAATACCATTTCAGCTGAACCTGTGTTAAAATGGGTGTTTAAAACCATTGGGAGCTATAGCATAGATAAGGCGCTGGCAGCCAGACCAGTGGGTTTTTTTCTGCAATTTTAATGTACACTTGCTTCATAAGCAGGTAAAAATAGGTCGGGTCACTGGGCCGTGTCTACATTACAGCTCTCACCAGTTTAAATGCCAGGTCACCTGCATGCCTTCGTATAAAGCAGTGTGTGAATCTATCTCTCACGTGCTCACATACACTATTTTATACAAAAGAAAGCAGTCCCAAAGAATCCACCTAAAATCTGTAGGCAGATACTGCGACTCAGTCATGGCGGACAGCAGTCTTCTTGGGCAGAGGAGGGCAAATATTATTTCACAAGCCTGCCTGAAAAGTCAGAAACTCGTTTCAGTGTTAAGTGACCTGGCCACATAGCTTAGCCCTAGAGCTTTGCACTGGCATGCAAGAAAGCTGGGGTTTGGGGTATAGCATGACACTTACACTAACTCATTCTGACCTCCAAAGGGGTAGCCGTGTTAGTCTATTGTAGAAAGACAACACAAGACTCTGTTGTCATTCTGACCTGTGACTTTCGACTTCTGTGTGAGTCCCTATTCAACTGGATTTACCTGGCTCATCTTAATAAACCTCTAATGCAGATTTACTTAATGTTTCCTTCATCATATTAGCTTGGGTGATGGGTGTAATTTTCCAACTCGCCTGGTGATTATGGATCCAGAGCAACTTACCGTCTCAAGCCAAAATGAACCTGCCAAAAGGTATTTCGTTTCTGCTGTTAATTTTGTATTCCTTTGCTTTTATTTGCCTCATTTCATCTTTCATCTGGCAAATAAACTAAGCACAAGTTTGAAAGGGCATTTTAAATTAGTTGCATGCATTGCTACATCCTGAATTAGTCTATATTCCTTCATAGGTGGATAGGGTAGGGTGAAGAATCATAGAATAATAGGGTTGGAAGGGACCTCACGAGGTCATCTAGTCCAACCCCCTGCTAAAAGCAGGACCACTCTCACTAAATCATCCCAGCCACGGTTTTGTCTAACCAGGCCTTAAAAGTCTCCAAAGATGGAGATTCTAATGGACTATGCAAGAAAGATGCCTCCTCAGTGCAAAACAGTGATTTTTTTTTTTTTTGATTTTTTTTTTTTAAAGGCAAGGAATAAGTTATTTACAGTATTAAGGGGACAGAGACTAATACAAAAAATTTAAATGGATAGGTAGACTGCTGATACATCTTCACCTTGAACACTTGCAGATTTGGTTACCTCTTAGGAAGAACATAACAGAAAAATTACAAAGATTAGCAAATAGTATAATTTGAAGAACTATGGGCAGGATTTGAAAAGAATATAATAATTTTAAAAAAGGAAAAGAAAGAAGTAGATGTGCATTAAGTAACAAATGCATTGTAATGTTTTTACCATTTCACCTCCCTCCTGTAGATGTATAAGCAAGGGACACTCAAGCCCTGCCTTTTTGAGGAAATTGAACTGTTCATGACAATGATTTTCAGTAGTGTGCTGATACTGAAAAGTGTGTTAGCTTGTGAGGACAAAACAGTCTTCAATATACCTTCAGAAAGCTGGATTCAGACTTGTGGAAGATTGGTGCCTGTATGTGGAACTAAGTCTGAAGTGGTATTGTCCAGTCTACACTAGCACTTAACCGGATCCATGGCTTAAAATCATTGTTGGCGACAGTTCTGTTTTCTAGTGTAGATGGGGGCTTTGGAAAAAAGGTAACTCCTGTAAAATAAATTAAAGATACTTTTTTATGTAACATAACTGACTAGTGGATTTTGGTTAATCTTAAGCAAGAGAACAGGATCAGGGCACAAATAATGTTATAACCCATTGCATTAGGAACATGCTGAATGGTGCTCCCCCCACTTCCCCAACATTAATTTGTGTGATTGTTATACGCTGCTTTTTCTTTTTCAGCAAGTGCTGTTTATGTTACTTTTGTAATTTATATGGCAACCACATAGCATGGAGTTCTGGACACGGCATTCCTCAGTGGACAATTTTGCATTTTCCCCATGAGACTGGGAAATGGTTTCCTCCACTATTTTTACTGGAGCAAGTCTATACATGAATTGGGTTTCGAACGTGCAAAATATATTTAACATTGCCTGGGCTGTTTGGTGCTTTTGTTTTACTTTTAAGTGAATTATACTAAATTTTGAAATAACTTCTGACTTGTACACTTATTACAAAATTTAGCTCTGGACAATACTTCTGTGTGCTCTGTTTTCAGCTCTGGAGCTAGTCAACCCTTTCCTGCCAGGCCACTTAGTGAGTCACAAAATCGCCTGTTGGACAGTGAAAGTCAGTGGGTGGAAGCTGGCCCAGAAGAAGACAATGTTAAATCAGGTAGAATTGATAATGTAGAAGGTTACATCTCAGGTGATGCTTTACAAATCCATTAGGAAAACATAGCTGAACTGTAAAGTTTAGAAAAAATATTAATAATGGGTGGAAAATTGTGAAATTGAGGCTAACTTGTACCTCATTAAGTTTAAGATACTGTCACAGATATTTTCAGTATAAGTCAAAGACAGGTCACGGGAAATAAACAAAAATTCACAGAAGCCACAACATGTCCTCGACTGTTAAAAAAATACCTTGGGGGAGGAGGAGAAACTGAGCTGCAGGGGCTTGCAGCTGCTCCAACCCTACTGCTCCAGAGAGCTGGTTGGGGGA
>ML685902.1:320156-381323 GCA_007922175.1 Pelusios castaneus
GGGGGGGGGGGGCAGCCAATCAGCTGTTTGGTGGGGGGGGGGGCGGGGTGACAGCTGCTCCAGTCCTGCCCCAGAAGCCATGGAGGTCCCAACAAATCATGGAATCCATGACTTCTGTGGCTAAATTTATCCTTACTCATAACATACTCCAAAACAGATTAGTATGCTAAGGTAATTGAAGAGTTCCAACTTCCTAGTCTCCTGTTATGGATGTTTTAGTTTGGGGAGGGTTTGTGCATTGGTTTAAAGGAAGAGAAAAAATTATTTACGTAAAATAGAGACGGTGGGAGAGATTCTAACTTTTGTTACGAGAGAGACAAATAGAGACCGCACAGTAAACATTATGTTTTAAAGCTGACACCATTACTGCAGTTCTCCTGTGCAACACCTACTTTATATTGTGATCCTCTTTATTTTCAGATGTAAAAAAGCATGTTATAATTTCACTGGAAAGCTGATCTTAATGACCAACTATCTCAAGGAGAAAAAGGTAACATCAGTGTAATTGATTATTTTACCCAGAAAAAGTTTACTGTTCGGTGCATCAACAATGCTTGAGGTGTAGCTCTACAGAGCAGTCTGTCTCCAGAGTAATGAGGAGGAGGATTGATCTCTGATTAAACAGGCATTGGCAGAGAACCTTGCCACTTAATAGTACCATCCTCTGGTTAATTTGCTTCAGCAGGAATTAAGGTTTGATAGTAACTCTGTTCAGGCTTCCTTGGTTGAGCATGAGTGGATTTAAGGGTAAGGATCCCGTGGATAAATGAACTGCAGTTCCATTTGTAGAGCTAATGTGAGGTTTGTGGGACTGAGCCATAACAGCTGTTGGTGGAGGGGGAAGGACCTAAAGAAGCAGGTAGAAGAAGCAGACCTGTAGCACTGGATTTGTGGGATGAAAAGACTCAGCCCTCCCGCACAACTTGGTCTGCGGGTGAGCCAAAGAATTCCAACCTTACCCACTAATGGAAGGAACTCGCTGCAGAGGCAATTGCAGGCTAAACACTTTCTGGATGTTCTGGAGCAACTTTCCCTAAACAATGTATTGATTTGTCTTGCTCAAGCTTTGAAGTGAGATGTGTAAGGGTGTGAGATGCTGTAAATACTGCTGCAGTGAGCAATCTCTGTACACAGAACAAATGGCTCTGCTTAGTCACACTTCCAATTGACAGTGATGTTAGTTTTCTGTATATGAAAGGGGTTGTTTTGTGTACACTTTTCTTATTTGATGTTTTTGGAAATATGAGTTGCGCTGCTGCATACATGAAAACTGACTATTTCCTGGGTATATTTACCATGCCTAATTCAGACTGTAATATTGACTAACGAAAAGCTGGTGAAATTCTCTAAGGAAAATGCAATGAGGAAGTGTTTGTAAGAGCAACAAATTGTAAACAGATGTAAAACTGTTATATCTGTATTTGTTACAAGGAACCATTTTAGGTTCTTAAAGAGAATTTAGAGGGACCATCTATTGGCACCCTGGCACCCATATTGCACTTCCTTGGTTCCCAGAGATTGTCACCATGCAGGAGAAATAGGGAGACAAAGGTCCCTTGCAGGAAGCTGACTGACTGTCATAGGAAGAAGATATGACATTAAATCATTGCATTTAGTTGCCTTATTTTAACAAAACTATCTAACAGTCCTCAAAGTCTTTCCGTTGGTGATGGTCTTTAATTTAGCCATTCAGAACTGCTTCGTGTAAACTCTCATTGGGTTCGTTCAGTGTTGTAAAAGTGTATGGAGACTTCGTAGCAAAGACACAGAATCTACTCATGCAGTTGAACACTAGCAAAAGTGGTGACAAAAGAAAATGTAATCATGCCTCGAGTAAAACATTCAGGTAATTTCTGCATGTGTGGGGCAGGCTGGACTGTAGTGTTTCCCAACATACTGTAGCTGTGTAGCTGCATAAGTAGACAGTGCTCCTTTAGATTTGATTCAGGAAAGCAACGCTATTTAGGATAGCATGGAAGCTTGTGCTAAAATGTTGTCCTGAATAGGGATGAGGACATACTTAAGTAGATGCTTGAGTACTTTTCTGAATCAGAACCTTACCGTACGCCGAGAGCTTGAAATTACATGTTTTAAAATCTTATTTGTAGAATTAATGATGAGCTAGGTGAATGTAAGTTTTAAATAGAAACTGAACTACATGGTTATTAGAGTTAACGTTATACTTCTGCTAATTAGCTTTATTTCCTTTAACTAGGTTTCTGCAACACATTTGTGCTTGAATATTACTTAATTCTGTTTGGAAGAAGTTGCTGAGTAAAATGGAACAGTGTGAACATGTCCAAGAAGATGTATGAGAAATTGTTTTTATATGGTACAGTGGATGCTTGTAAGCATTGCTGCAGAGCAGGGAAGTAAGACAGATGCCTTAATATTATTAATGTGCATTTATGCAACATTGACTTCTATACTGCTACAAAAGAGCCAAATCCTGAAGTGTCCTGTGTGGGTGAGCAGGGCCCAAACAGAGTGGAAACTATACATTGCTGCTGTGGGAGGATAGATCTGCTAAGATCCTGAGCAGGCAGAGTCCACGTTCCTGTGTACTGCAGAAGTTACTTCCACAGCAGGTCTCCAGGGAACCAAGAAAGGGGGAAAATGGATATGTCCCCCACAAACATGGAGCGTGGTCATTGAGTCTCCACAATGTAGCTACATGTAGCCCAAACATCAGGTAAGGGAAGAGCAGCATGATGTATCCTCATTTCTTCCTGGTACCCAGCTGGTCTCTCACTATCCCAAGACCCTGGCTCTGTAGTGTTGTGGGGGTTGAAGGCTCCTTCCTTCAGCGCTCCTTTGTTGCAGCACCATGCCAAGCAATTAGAACCCTTTCACTTAGGTTTCACTTGTTTGCTTCAGGATTGGGCCCTCTCGTAATTTTATTTCTTTAATCATATCAAGAATATAACTCCACAAAGTGAATTTTCATTTAGATATATTAACTTGAACAACAATTTTGCTTTCCTATAATTGCCTTTCAACATACAGAAAATTGCCAGTCCAAAAAGGGGCTAACAAAGGAGAACACTCGTTTCAGAATGGTACGTGCAAGGCAATAACAATGCAGCAGAAATCTTATTGTAAGTTTTGTACTGTATTAGAAAATGGAACTGGTGGAGGTTACTGCTTTTTAATATTGCTCACGATAGTGTATAAACATCATTTTATACTTGTTTTAACTTTTTAATAAAGAGAGAAGTTTGGGCTTTTTTCACTTTTGGTTCTAAAGTACCATTTAGAGACAGTTCAAATATCTGACTGACTAAATGTAAATGTTGGATCATGCCCTTGGAGAATGCATTGGAAGTTTGTTGTATCTTTTAGTCTGCTTTTTTTTTACGTCCATTTTAAGTGGAAGTGACTGAAAAATAGCTGAAATGAGCACTTTACCTAATTCTTTACCTTGTTCATGAAAGGCAAGCACTATATTTCCTGTGTGGTATGTAGTCCAACCCAAAACTCAAGACCCACAGCAAACAACATATCCACATTTCTTACTCCTATTTAGAAAAGACTACTAATGCTATTTATTTTCCAGTAATATTGACATATTGCACACAACAAACTTGAAAAATATCCCTTACCTCTGTGTCTTCCAGTAGATGGTATCTGCTGATCCTAAATAGGTGCCATTCTGTCCTCTTGAAACTGGGACTGGAGACACCACAGTAGGTCATTAAGCCTGAAGGAACTTGCCTATATGTTTTTGCTCCTGAATCGACTCCCCTCTTCCTCTGACTGTTAAGGGCTGCGAAGCACCCAAAGTGTAATTGTAGAAGGTGACCAGGGGTATTCCCCCTTGCATTTTACAGAGGAGCTAACTGAAGATTTGAGAGGTTGCAGAGAGGTTTCTGGCAGAATCAGGACTAGAACCCAGGTCTACTCTGTAGCAAAGCTCTCCTAGTTACCACTACTGTCTGTAAGAGTCTAAACACTACTTTCATTTTATCTGTTTAGTATAACTACATCCACGCTACAGACTAACCTCAATTTAACCATAGCAGTTTCTAAACTGATGCAATTTGCAGTACAAAAGCTGTGTAGGCAAACATTCAGATTAGGTCAAATGTATGTTCTCCAGCAAGCAGCAGTTTTTTCTCTGTGAGCATTCTTTCCTCTGTATCTCAGATAAGCCATTAACAATAAATTGAGACTTCAGAACAGAACTGGTGCTCCTGATGTATAGATCTAGATACAGATGTAGATAGATTTTTAGTGCCAGTTACCCAAAATGTCTGAAAATTTGGCAAAGACTAATATGAACTAGAGCAACATACTCTTGATTCTGGTGAAGGAGGAGTTGTACTTGGATGTAAAAGCAGGGAGTATCTGAGAGGCCACTTTTACAAGATGTAAAACATCATCATATGATGGTTCCACAAAGAATCCTCTTGGTTCAGTCCATCTTCTTGGAGAAGTAATTGCCACAAAAAAGAAAGCATTTTGATGGAAAGAAAATAGCATGAAACTGATCCTAGGGCTGAAGGGGTGCCCAGCTATGGACCCATAGAACTAAATAGAATCCACTGGCCACAGTAACATCTGTATCTAGGACACAATCACCTTCGCTCAAACTCTTTTTGAGAACTGACATAGCAGTTCTAGCAGGCACTGCATCTGATCAAGTCTTCACGTCTGTCATTTTGAGGGCAGCCCTACAAGCAGTTCTCCATGCATAGGTAGAGCCCTGCAAATCAGCGGATATCCACATCCATGGATACATTAAGGATATCCACAGACCATTTCTTGCAGATGCAGATCGGATACATATCCACATATTTTGATCTGTGCGGGGCTAGAGCCCTGCAAATACCCAGATATCTGCATCCGTGGATACAAAATGGATATCCACAGACCATTTCTTGCAGATCGGATACATATCCACATATTTTGATCTGTGCGGGGCTAGAGCCCTGCAAATACACAGATATCTGCATCCGTGGATACAAAATGGATATCCGCAGACCGTTTCTTGCAGATGCAGGTCGGATGCGGATCCACATATTTGTGTCCGCGCAGGGCTCTCTGCATAGGCAAGGGCACTTTTGTTGGGGTGAAGGAAAGAGAATTAAGGGGCAGAAGCCAGGAATAAATATACATTTAGCAAGAAAGAGGTGGATGGGGGGAAAAGCTGTTTTGCTGCCAAGTGCAGTTGTAACCTCGCTGCTTCCAGGTTGGCCTACCAGACTCGGGCAACCCTAGTGAGCAAGTCCTTTCAGCCCTCCCTGTTGAACCACTCAAGAGGATTCCAGTCACTGAATCGAGAGAACCTCACCCATTCAGGATCAGTGGATGTGTTCTTGAGATAATACGATTGTAGCGAGTCCTGGGTTGTGTTCTCTAAAAGCTGTTCCATATACAAGTGCAGAAGTACTGAGGTGACGTCTAAGAAACAGCAGCTTCGAAATGCTTAGCACTGCGGCCACAATTCATATTCCAATTATTTGATTGCGCTAGTACATTGGTACCATTAGACTCAGTGCGCTTACTGCTTCTTAAAGCTTTTTTGTATGAAATATATTTAATATGCTCTAAACTTTAAAAGTTTAAAGGTTCAGGACAAAAGCTTGACATAAAGCTCTTCTCTTCCTCTCCCATTTTTGAAAAGCTATAAAGCCGTTCCTTAAGAGAGAAAGATGAAACAGTGAACCCCTGAGAAACTAACTGACACCACTTTGGAAATTTCAGCTAATGCTTTTTTTGTGTCGCAATAGCTGCATTTGCAATTGACATTTACCGTACAATGACTGTTTTTTAAGAAGTGGTCTCTTGATTCTAGGCAAATTTGTATGATGAATGGAGGAAAGGAGACATGCTACCTCTTATCAGCCAAATTCTTTCGATTACGCTCTGATTCTGACATAGGTAGTTATTTTTTTTTAAAAAGTAATCTTTGAGCCAAACCTTCCATTTTGACTTGGATTTTTAGTAGGTAATTCTAGAAGAAATTTTCTTGGGCTGACTAATGTTTTGAGCTGTCTGATTAAGCAAGTACACGAATGTGTTAGTAAACATACCCCAGATTGCATGGAATGCCTAGGTAACAACTCATCTTAGTACAGTGTTTGTCACAATTGGGCACAGGGTCCAACACTTGCACTTCTATTATTAAGTATCTACATTTTCAGGTACTTTTTTCCTAATATTTTTATGGGGATGTTTGGCATTGTAAATCTTTCACCTTTTGGATGCTTGGTTTCAAGTCTAAGTTCATGTCTGAAACAGATTTTTAGTATCTCGGTATATACTATTTTTTGTGAACATTTGTCTGCATCATTGAAGCACCACAGGTTTTGGCCCACTGGAGCTCCACCAGTGGAATGAAAATAGCATTTTTAAGTAACAATTAAGGCCTTGCTAAACATTTAACACAGGCTAGTGCGATCAGTCTTTTGCTATAGTGAACACCTACATTCAAAAAGTATCTTTTGAATATGAATTTTCACCCTACAATATAGTTTCTGAAACCCAAGCAAGTTTTAAGGATTCAGACATCCACTTAAGAAGACACCAGATATTTCAATTACTGAAATATCTGTAAATACAGATCAGCAGGGACCCATTGCCGAGAGTACCTGAAACACAGATACTCAACACAGAGGGCATCTTGTTAGTATCAAATTGAGACCAAAGAGAAGCTGCAGCAGTAAAGTTGAGTTAATACTGAATATATTTGCTAAGTTCACATCCATCCATTTATTTTGTATGCAGAGACAGCTTTTGATATGCATATTTTTCTTAAATGTATAGCTGCCATAATATGTAATGAAAATGCAGAATGTAGTTACCATGCATCTTAACATTAATAACATTTATTTTGGGTAGATTTAATAAATAAGTGATTTTTGCAGTTACTTGAATCTTGTTTATAATAGGTAGGAGAATCTGACCATGTTTACAAGAATGTTTTAATTTCCTGGTTTTCAGAAAATGAGATTTGCCAACAGAAATTCAGATCAATGCTTAGCACCCATGCAGATGTGTTGGGGAATGAGTGTCAGGATCTCCTGCTTACTAGCACCAAAGAGTCAATGGGGACCTGCAGACTACATACAGTTTACATTATTTAAGTTACAATATAATAAAGTGCTCAGCATGTGTCTGTTGAGCTTGGCCTGCTGCATCAGCTCTAGTCAGGTATTCTGAGAAAATTAGATCTCAGTTATGTTTTTAGGATCAGTCTATGTTATGGCTCAGAAAGAGGATAGATAGGATTGATGTATGCTAGTCCTTTATTAAGAATTTCCTGATTTAAAGTGAGAAATAGACATCCCTGCATTATCTCTGCACTCTTTCATTTGCCAGTGGATATGCCATCTACACTGCACTGTCAAAGTTCTGGGTGTCCGCCAGTATTTTACTTTCCAGTAGTTATCTTCAGTGTGCTGCGTACACTTGCAATGAATTGTCTGAGTCTCTATGAAGTTAATTATACAAGGATAAATATGTAGTAAATGACCCACTTACTGTATTTTTTGTATGTTGCAGGTAGGAACATTCCTACACACAGAGAAAACATATTGCCATTTATAGTTTAATATTTTGAAGTTTTTTTTAAATGGGCTTTTATAAATGAAAAATATACAAAATGCAAATTTTGTCTGAGTTCCTTTGTATTTTTAATTGTACCTTGTATCTTCTCCATGAGTATATTTTTTTCACCAATGTAATCTTAGGCCATTACTTAATGTTGAATGTTTGCATTCAGACTTTTGTAAATCAAAGTTGAGACCTACATATATTATCTGAATTACAATTCATGTTTTAAGCAAGACTTGCAACTTTTGGGGCCCTCTTTTCCAAAGTGGTAAAAATATTAATGGGTCGAGACACCATTGGATGCAAAAGTGACTAAATAAAGAATGTGAAATATTCTGAAACTTTATATGTAGTGGTTTTTTGGAGCAGGAGTGAAAAGGGGTGGGGAAGCTTGTTTGACTGTTGGGGAAAAGCTAAAACACTTCTAAAGGGAGGACAATATTCTCTGATGTAATTTTGTTAGAGACAGGAATATGCATGGTGTGCTTTGCAGTACAGGTAAGATTCTCTGCCCCAAAGCATTTAGTCTCTAAAACAGGAGGAAATAACGGGCATTATTAGTTTCAACTGACCCTGCTCTCTGTCTAAAGGAAAAATCTGGTTCTGCACTTTGAAGTGGTAACTCTAGCTGATGCTATAGAGAGAATTAATTGTGCATTCAGAATAGTCCATCATGGGTAGCTCAAATTTATTTTTGGCAGGGTACTCAAAGCATATATTTGTCACCAGTTTGTTTTTTTTTTCCAGGGGGGGGCTATAAATGAAGGATAGGGAGGGCTATATTTTGTGATAGTCTAGTCCAGTCCTCTCTTGAACAGAACTTATCCTTATGAAAATAGACAAGTTGTCAGCTATTGCATGTTAAACAGATTTTCCTGAAATACAAGCAATTTTAAAAGGAAATGTCTCTCCTCTACTTAAACTAGTTAATTTATAACTTTAGTTTCTTCTTTGAGTCATTGCTCATATCCATTCCCAATCAGGTGTGCACACGCCTCCATGCACGGTCACCCGAAATCTTTTTGCCATTAGTATACCCCATAGGGCCAGTGTTGACAGCCCTTGGAGTTCTGTGCTCATGCTGTGCTCACCAGGTGTCACCAGCCCTAAGCCCCTCAGTTCCTTCTTTCCACCCAAGTGAGAGGCACTGGAACAACTCCCTCTCATGCTTCATTGCAAATGTCCTTTTTTAAAACTGTTTAATCTCGTAGATTAGCATGTTTAGTGGTTCTTAGAGTTTAGTTGAGAATTAAAGAATTTAGTCCCACAAGGGACTTATTTTACCTGGAGGCCATGGGTCTCACATTAGGGGGTTGGCATCAGAGGCCCCTGTACTGTCTTCCATAAAGATAAGGTGCAGTTGAGCTCCTCCCCAATTTGGTATCCCCATTTCATGTTAACCAATATATTTTTCTCCCCAAACCCCACATGATGGAGGAGGAATGGAAATGGCACTTTGGATGTCCAGGAGAGCCCCTGCCTTCTACATGAAATGGACCAGGCCATTCCAGAGGTCCTTTAGCTCTGTCACCACTGCAGCCCAGATGAGGGGTCAACCAGTATCTTCCCAAAAGATATCATCATGGATCACCACCTGCATCAGGGCCTGCTACCAACATGCCAGTCCCTGGACTAGTGACAGTGCATTCGACCTGAGCCTTCCTTGCCCAGGGGCCAGTCCCAGAGCTCGGCAGAGCAGCCACTTGGTTGTCTGTTCAGATCTTCACATCCCATTACACCATCATTCAGCAGGCAAGGGACGATGCAACCTTCAGCAAAGCAGTGATGTAGAAAGGCAGACTAACTCTGCCCGCCTTCAAAAGTAAGGCTTGTGAATTACCCAGTTGGGAATGGGTATGAGTAACAACTCGAAAAAAAAAGTGGTTACTTGCCTGTAATTGCAGTGCTTCGAGCTGGGTTGCTCATATCCATTCCTCACCCACCCTCCAGCCCCACTTTTTGGAGTTAGCAGAAAAAGAACTGAGGTGCTTAGGGGGAGCTGTAAACTAACTGATATATCATGGCATGTGCGCAAGACTCCAGGAGTGGTGATGCTGGCCCTATGGGGTATGTTAAAGACCAAAAAGCTTTCTGATGACCATGCACCGAGGCATTTGCGCACACAAGTGGGAATGGGGATGAGCAACACATCTCAAAGAACCCCGATTACAGGAAAGTAACTGCTCTTTGAGTCCGCTCTGTGCCCATGTTAGTCACCATGGCTTATGGCAGTTGACCTCTGATGTTACCTGGCATTTTAGGCCATTCCAGAGGTCATTTATTGCCACAATAAATGGCAATTAAAGCATAGTAATACCAATGATTTAAATTCACTATAGGAAAAAATGGGTTCAACGTAAGTTTCTTCCTTGGAGCATTTGTAATCTAAATCTGAACTAGACAGCAACACAAGGAAAGGAAATGTATAAAAGGACAGTGACTACAGCGATGTGGGAGTGAAGTTGAGGGTACAGGTAATGGTCTCTTACAACATCCCCATTGAAAGTAAAGGACCAGGCAGAGACACATGCACCCTGGAAACAAATGCTGTTCTGCAGAGGACAGCTGGAAAGAGACAGGGTCAAATATAACTTTTATACCCATAAACGTGACTAAATCCTTAAACTGAGTTATGAGAAACTCAATACTAAAATGGCCTTAGTATCTTTTGCTCCTCCAGCTTGGCATACTTGCATATCTCTGTGCCCAGAATACTATAGTCATATATTTTCATGCCCACATCAGTTATTCATGTTTTATTTATAGAAGCACATCTAATAAAGCACAACAGTTCTGGTCAGAAACAGCAAGGACACTGGTCACCCGACTAAAGTTACTCTTCTCCCACTTCTGAGGAGGAAACAAGTAAAAGAAAAATTGGTTCACAGTGATGGAGCTGAACAGCTCTCACTAACCCAGTGCAGCATGGCACTATACTAGACAACTTATAACAGATGACAGATTGGAAATGCATAGAAAAAGCTTTTCACTCTGGTTAGCTAATAAAAAACACATTTTTTCCAGTAGGATCAGTTTTAATGTTACTAGCTCTACATATATTAACAGAAGACAAATCTGATTCACATCACTAGCCCACATTTTTATAGCAAGTACAGAATTTTCATGTGTGTTGAACAGTCTACTAGAGATCTCATGTTAGAGCACTGCAAATATGCCAAAAAACAAAAATGATTTAAGACTGTGTCCATTGTTTGGTCACATTCAAGTGGTTCAAATGATCTGCAACATACTTGTGTTCAGGAAACTTAGGTGCAACCTGGCTTTTGAAGGCCTCCCATTTTGCATGTCTCCGCTCTGTATTATGTTTATATTCCTGCTCTCTAGTCATGTAAGGTTGACTCAGCCAGTATTCATTCTCAGCTTCAATTTCCAGCCTTCGAATCATTGTCTGCTTCATCGAAAGGGTAACCACTCTAGGTCGTCTGTATTTTCCAATCCTTTGGTTTCCAGGAATCCTTTTTCCAAGCCGTGCTATGGTCAGAAACATTACACCTTAAAGTAAATAAGATTATATATAAGCTTTTTTATTATGAATCATTAAAGTTAGTTTAGAAATAATGAGTGTTCCATACACTTAAAACATTTGTTCAAAACAAGTAAGCAGTGGCATGCCCAAGGGCGGTTGGGGGGGGGGGGGGGGGGCAAGCAAGGGCATTGCCGACCCACACACTATTACCCTGCAGTCCTGGGAGGAAGCAGCAGGGTGGCTAGCTGCCAGCTGAGCTTCTCCCCCTTACAAGCTGCATCCTACTTCTGCCTCACATTCACCAGACCATCTCCAAAGCAGACAGTAGCCCTGGGGCTGCAACAGCTGGGGGACAGAGAGGAAAAATTCAGCCAGATGCCAGCCACCCTGCTGCTTCCTCAGGCTGCAGGGGCACATGGAGACCCCACAAGGAGTCTCTGCCTCCTTGCTGCTGGGCATCCCTGCCCAAAGCATCCCAAGAAATCAAGATGGTGGGTCACATGAACCTCTCCTTTGTTTCAGATACCCCTCCAAAAACACTGAAATTAAAAGTTTATGCACAAGCCTGCTTTTAAGCTCCCAATCTTATAGTAGTTCCCAGTCTTTCCTATGCAGTGGCACACCTTGAGCTCCAGGGCTCTTCCCTGGGACAGTGGCTGCAGGATGGAAGGGCAGGGGCGGAAGAGCCCACCCAGTGCTCACACGGGAAGGCAGGGGAGAAGAGAGAGTGGTTGCTCTGTCCCAGACAAGGCAGGGCAGTGAGGCAGATGGCCAATCAGAGGGTGGCTTCCCTTCCCACCTCCTCATATATACTTTAAAAAAAAAAAAAAAAAAAATCCAGGGCACACCTATTAGGAAACACTGCATTAGAGCTGAACATTTACAAACTGGGCACCCTGAAATGACCACCATTCAGACAGTCTACAGCTGAGGGATACAACTGAGGTTTTGGGTCTTTTTTTTTTTTTTTTTTTAAAAGATCAGAATGGACCATTAATGTAAAAAAATTGTTAAAGTTATCTAATATATGGGGTAAGGAAAGACTTTCTATACATCTGTCTATAATGCTTACATTAACCAAAAGTACAGGGTTTGGCTTCAAAGTCATGAAATATATATAGTATACAAGTTTCAGAGCGGTAGCTGTGTTACTTTGTTTTTCCGAACTAGACAAGGACTCCTATGGCACTTTTAAAGATTAACAAATTTATATTTCACATGAGCTTTCATGGGAGAAATCCCACTTCATAAGACACTTGAAAATGGAAAACTTATAGTATGGGAGGAAAAATAAATCCAGTGAAGTGTGAGTGACAAAATCAGGTAAGACTATTTCAGTAAATAGTCTGTAAGTAAAACGGTGTGGAACAACATATAAGAAAGTGGAGAGGTAGGGGGAAAAAAACCTTTTTGTCATGAGAAAGGTAACCCATATCATACGTAATCTCCCATATCCAAATTAAGATTAATACATTTAATGATAAGCAAACAGAGTCCTGTGGCACTTTTAAAGACTAACAGATTTATTTATCGCATAAGCTTTCGTGGGAGAAAATCCGATTTCGTCAGACGCTTTGAAGATGGGAAACTTACAGAATGGGAGGAAATATTAACATCCAGATATTTGGGTACATCACTCAAAAAAATCCCAAGGAGTCTGGTAGCTCTTTTAAAGAAACTAACAAATTTAATTTAATTTATTAAATTAAAAAGTTAGTAAAGAGTTGTACTGTTATTAAAAAGTTGTACTATGAGTAGCTCTTGTGGAATGCAAATATAGCAATGAGTGTATCCCTCAGTGATTGAGAATTTTAGGAGAACTTGTCACTCACTAAATACAATCCATCAGAAAAATATTTCAGTTACTTTCCTGGCTTTGCTTCTCAATAGTACTGCATCCCATTTCTCTTGGTAATCTGACATCCTGTACAACACAGGCTATTGAATTTCACAGTAATCCCTGCCTGCATGAAGGCCAGTAATTTATATTTAACTAAATCTTATTTTCCAGGAAGACACCAGTCTAAATATGAAAACAAAGACAGACAATCCACTAATCAACATGTTAATTATGTTTTATTTCTAATTGAAATTTATCCAGAATTATCTTCCACTCAATGGCTCCTGTAAAAGAGCCCGTTAGGACCTGGTATTGTCTCCCCGTGAAGGTACCTACACACCATAATCAACTCACCTCCTGATTTTTAATGTATTTACTTTTTACTCTTGCTAAACAACGTGTCTCGCTGTAAGTCAGTGCTTCCAGCCCATAAATAAGTTTTTGGCTCTCTGCATCCTCTCCAATACCTTTTTGGCTCCAGGGACCCCAGATCTGGATTAATTCCATTACCAGTCTCCCCAGTGCCATGGAAAAGCGTACACCACATAACCTCACAGCGGCCCCGGGGCCGCTCCCATTAGCTCTTTTTGCTGCAGCCTTCGGTCCAGCAGACACCGCTGCCCTCCCCCGCAGGGCCCAGGCCGGATCCTGTCCCCAGGTCAGCGTAACTGCAGCGGGCACCGTTTGCCTGGGCCCAGGTTACGCGCCCATCGCTGCGCCTGACCGCCCCGTACCAGCCCCGCAAAGCGGCTCGACCTTAGCAGCCCCCGCAGCCTCGCTTCTCCCAGACGGCGGGGACGGACGTTGGGCCCATGGGGGTGGGGGCGGGGCCAGTGCCCGGGTCAACTTCTCCGGGCCCAGCCCCACGCGAGCCGGGGGAGGAGCTGTCCGCGCCTGGCGGAGACTTTTACCGGAAGACTCACCGCCGCGCTAGGCCCAAGCGCCCGGTCACGCTCACAGCAGCCGCTCCACCACTTTCCGATTCCCCACGGCCGGGAGACAAGAAGATGATGGCGGCAACCTACGTCAGTCCCTCGCGCTCGCTACCGCCAATAACCGCTAACCACCCCCCCTCCATCATCATCACGACGCGACGACGTCTATGGGCCTAGGATCCCCTACCGCCCCCAACAGCGCCGAGTCTCTCGCGAGACCGTGGGAGCCTCTCAGCCGCAGGGGTGTGGCCTCGCGGGTCTCAGCGTCCAATGGCGTTGGTTCTGCTCCGGGATTCGAAGCTCGCGGCGCGCTCGCGGCGGGTTGGTGCCTCCTTCCATTCTAACGGCAGAAGAGGCGGGGGGCGGTGAGCGAAACCAGCGCGAGTGCGGGTAACGACTGCGCCCTTCCCCCAGGCAGGGAGACCCTGGGGGTCGGGGTGCTGGGCGGGAGCCGGCGGCCCCTCCCCCCACGCACATGCGGGACGGGGGGTTACTTGCATTACCTGACACGCAGCGGCAGCCGTGGGGTATTAACACGAGCTGAGCCCCCTGCAGGCTCCGAAACTGCTTCAGCTTGCCCCAAACCTTGGTGTGCCCCGCCCTGTAAAACATGCCCGTGCCCCTCTGCTACAGGGCATTGGCTGCAGCACAACAGAGGGGGCCCTGTGTGAAACCTCCACCTTCACTGTGGCCTCGGGGGACATATACTGACTTTAGAGAAAAACAGAGTTCTGTGGCACTTCTAAAGACTAACAGATTTATTTATCGCATGAGCTTTCGTGGGAGAAAATCCCACTTCGTCAGACGCTTTGAAGATGTAAATTTCCCATCTTCAAAGCGTCTGACGAAGTGGGATTTTTCTCCCATGAAAGCTCATGCGATAAATAAACCTGTTAGTCTTTAGAAGTGCCACAGGACTTTGTTTTTCTGCAATAGACTAACACGGCTACCCCTTTGGAACCTGACTTTATAGGGACAGCCCCAGTATTCGGGACTTTGCCTTCTCTAGGTGCCTCAGACTCCCACCTCACCCTGATTTCTCACCCTTGCTATCTGGTCAGCCAGCCTCATCAGAGACACAAATCCCTGGAAATGTCTGTTTTCTGCTGCCAGAGTTCCCAGCCTTCATCCTGCAATTGTGTGAAATGCCTCCTACGCATTGCTCCTCTGTGTGTGCACTTATTGGTCCCCTCCATAGGGTTAAGTATTTGTGAACTCATAGTAAAATAAATGCCTCCAGAAGGAGAAAGTGTATGATTGTAATAAACTGTTTAAACTTCTCTGCTTTCTAGATCGTGCATCGAAAAGAAACTCAATAGTGCTGATAAAACTTATCTTGTGTGTCTCACAAGTTATAAGTCACAATGAACTGTCATGCTGTTGAACTGCCAGTGGCTCGACTTTTTAACTTGTCTTTTAATTTACATTTGAACTAAGTTCCTGCTAATTATCTGGCCTGTTTCGGAGCATAAGCCAAACTTCCCTTGGCTTCCCTCTGAATGAAAATGTAAGGCAAGGACAATAGAAAACATTTTAAGTAGCTCTCAGAGAATGTGGGGAAGGTTTGGTTGGAAGTGGTGGCATGCTGCCTTCCTGAAAGTTTGCCTTGCTCCTCTGCACCTCAAAAGCAGGGCATCTCTTTATGGTGATTGTTGTATAAATTGCACAGCTGTTCCCCCTGTTGGAATTGCAACCAGCTAGTTCTTTAGCTCAGGGGCCAGGTGGCTTTCTTTAATTTTGTAGCCAGGCTTTATTTGCTGGAGGCAGATGAGCACCCTCCAATTTCCCTGGGGAGACAGGAGGAAGTTCCCTGGCCTCCCAGCCCTGTTGTGGCTGCAGCTTCTGCAATGCATTTCTGTATGGGAGCCCTTTGCTATCAGCTTTCCCGGTGGCTGTGGGTTTTGCAGCTGCTCTAAACTCTTTGTATGCATGTCTTTTCTGATGAGAGTTGCCCTGGCAGCATGATACGGAATTTCCTGAGTTCATCTCAGCAGCTCAAGCTGTGCATTTGGTACTGTCACTGTGCCTGCTGTGGGTCACCACTGATCGTGCCAGACTGAGGACAGACTGCGAGAAACAGGGCAGACAGACTGCAAAAATCGTGATTTATTATATAACTAGGTTACCCAAGCCTGTAACAACAGTGAGCTCCTTTATCAGCACACTGGTTAACAAGAAGCCAAAACATGGTCCTCTTATGCATTCCAGCCCCTGACAACAGGACTAGCCACTTCAGCAGGTCAGTGTATGCTTTCAGGATCTTACTAAATAGTACACTGCAGCCAATTCCTTTAGTAAACTAAAGGTTTATTAATACAAGCGAGTTATTAAAAAAAGGAATCATCTACATTACAAGTGATTTCTGAGTCTATAAGCCCAGGATAATAGCAGAGATGGTAATTCTCCTAACTTGCAGTAAGTCTATCTGGTCACCTAAAAGGAAAGCTTGTTAAAAATCACAGTCCAGAGAAGTGGAGCAAGAAAGAAGACAAAGTAGTGATTCACAGTCGTCTTTTTTATACCCTTCTTAGCCCATGTGCCTAGAAAGTTACTGGCAAAACAATGGTCTTAATTCACATATCCTTACATACCTGGTTCAGTCATGGGACAGCCATTGCCTCATGCTCTAAAATGTCTCCAGGAGGGAGGGACTCACTGGAGTAGTTGAGTCTCTTCAATGGCCCGTTAATACATGGATGGCCCATCAACATAGTAATGACTAGTCTGGATATAAATTTGCCCTGTGGGTATCATCCCAGAACAAAACATATTTGACATACAAACATAGCCAATATTCATAATTTCAGATACAGTGATGTTACATGCATTTAAACAGGGTAGTCAAGTTCCAAAGGGGTAGCTGTGTTAGTCTATTGCAGAAAAACAATAGAGTCCTGTGGCACTTTTAAAGACTGACAGATTTATTTATCGCATGAGCTTTCGTGGGAGAAAATCCCACTTCTTCAAAGCATCTGATGAAGTGGGATTTTCTCCCACGAAGGCTCATGCAATAAATAAATCTGTTAGTCTTTAAAAGTGCCAAAGGACTCTATTGTTTCTAAACAGGTTAGTCATACTAAACAGATTATAATTTGTCCATTGATATGCTACATGACATACTTTGTATAAGACTTATTAACAGGGGTGACTATATTACTGTAACTAGTTATCTATGTGTAGGCATCATATCTGTAGTAGAAGTAATGAATATGTTTGTTACATCTATATTTTACCTTGTGATGTGCTTCTGGGAATCACCCCAGACAGGATGTCTGTAACAATTGTCTCCTTAATGGTCTATTAAGGAAGCCCACAGGTATGATGGACCTATGACAGGGGTCTGCAACCTGGGGCTCCAGAGTTGCATGTGGCTCTTTGGCTGCCCCCCTTGCGGCTCTGGGCCTCCTTCTGCCACCAGGGACCCTGCAGGTGGCCCATGCCAGACTCCAGGCTCCTCCGCCACGGGGGATCCTAGGGAGGCCCCCTCCTGGTTCCAGGCTCACTCCTCCCCACCAGGGGACCCTGCTACAGATGACCTGGCCCACCTCCCTCCACCAGGAGGTACACCTATTGTTGCTCTCAAATCTAGGGCTGTCCCAGGGCGGGGTGAGGCCCAGGGCCAATCAACTTGGCGGGGCCACCGCCTATGCTCCTCCCCCCCACTGTGCTGTGGGGCGGGGTGGGCTGGCCCAGCGGCCAGGATTCACTCTCCATCCCCTCCCCTGGGTGTGGCTGCTCCACCTCAGGGGTGGGGCGGGCCAGCCTGGAAGCTGGGATCTGCACTTCTGCAGCACGGGGCCTGGGACGGTCATCCTCAAAACACTTGGTTATTGAACGAATTTTTTAAAATGACCCTTCTTATCTTTTGGGTTGCCAACCCCTGGCCTAGGAAGAGATCTGAATGAGTCACAAGGCCTTGCCCCCGTGACTATAGTCTCCATTTTGTTTCTGTAAAATTCCTCACCAACTATATGAGGTCAAAGGACATAAAAGGGGCTGCAGCGTCCCCTCCATTTTGTCTTCAATCTGAGCTTTCAGCAAACATTTACCTGTGGATCAATATATCTACAACTAAAGCCATGAACAAAGGACTGAGATCCACCCAGGTACTGGATGTATATCAGAGGAATTACACAAGTCTGCAAACTCCAAAGTCTACCACGGACTTGCTTTACATGAACTTTTAATCATTGTATGTATGTGATTTGCTTTAATCCTTTAACATTTCTCATGGTATGTTTCTTTCCTTTTTATAATAAACCTAGTTTTAGATACTAAAGGATTGGCTAGCATTGTGGTAATTTGGGTAAGAGCCAAACCTGTATTGTTCAGTGTAATGTGACTAGCCCTTTGGGGTCAGGAGAGCCTTTTTGGTAAAGAGCTTGGAGTTTTAAGTAACTTATTTCTTTACTAGACACAGTGGCTATTTGGGAACCAGTGGCTGAAATGCAGT
This sequence comes from Pelusios castaneus, assembly GCA_007922175.1. Classification (NCBI taxonomy): domain Eukaryota; kingdom Metazoa; phylum Chordata; order Testudines; family Pelomedusidae; genus Pelusios; species Pelusios castaneus. The sequence goes on from ML685902.1 coordinate 338,429, forward strand.
AAAGAGGGCTGTTTATATTTGATGGTGGCTTCTTGATGTCCAGTATGGGTGATCAGAAGTATTGTTCGTGACTGGTTGGGGAAGTTTATCTTCAAGTAATACACCAGTGCTCGGAGAATCTGCTCTCCTTTTTGTACCCTGCCCTTGTATTTGCATTTTCAGGTAGTTATTCCGGGAGGCCTGGGTCACAACCTTAAGTCACTCATATACAATATAGTCTGTGGCCATGTCAATTCCAGGATGTTAGAGAGACATTCTGTTAGTGAGGGAGACAAACATTTAAGCCATAAAGAGTTCTTCGGGCTCTGAAACTTCAACAGAAGTTGGTGCAATAAAAGGTATTACCTCACCCACCTTGTCTCTTGAAACCACTTATGGCTTTTGTAAGAATATGGTTTTCCTTTAATATTGAGTAAAATTCCTCTTGTCCATACCTCACTGCTGTACATCAAGCTGTAATTTGTTAACTCTGGGTAATTTATGCAAGAGATGGCCTATAGGAATGTCAAATGTTAAGTTGCTGATAGGTGTTTGCTTTGTCTTCTCTAGTGATTTTCTTCACCATGAATGTGACAGGAAATTTCTTCAGCAAACTGCGTGCTTTAACTGTCACTTTGGAGAAAGAGGCTGAGCAGCTTGAACAAGCATTAAATAGAGAAGATACACGTAAGTGTGAGAGGTTACACCACCAATCTGGTACTTCAGTGAAAGCTGTTAACTTTGTGCTCTAAGCAAGAAAAACACATTACATGAGTGATCAGAGTATTTGGATTAAGATGGAATGTTGAATGCTGTGATATATATAGTCTTTGAAGGCCACACATCTTGTTCAAAATCTTAACTTTTTTTTTGTCTTGCAGCTACTTTTGATATGTCTGTTTACCATGGGTTAAATCCTGAATTATGTGTTCCTAGAATAGACTTTTTAACATTTGATTATAAGAAAAGGAAAATTTATGATCATTATTATCAGTTGTAGAAACTGACAAACTGTTTAACTGTTACCCCTCTTCTAAAAAATAGTGATGCAGCATTCATGTGAAAAGTGTGCTTAAACTTATTTTGTTAATCACATTCACTCATATTTAAATTATGGACTGTTCTTTGTTATCTGAAAATACTATTGTCACTGTATAATCTATTCTGCAAATTCCTACCCTTATCAACTGACTTTGGTCTATATATCCTAATTGCTGAAGGCGTCTGACACACAGTGGTGACTACACCTTTCGCACATCTGTGGTCTACTGAAAGAACACTGTCCCTCTCTCAAGGCAGGGACCCCACATTCTTCTCCCTCCTGCTCAGATTTTAGGGTGCAGCCTGGGCTGTGACATTGAAGCTCAGAGACCAAATGGCTTTTCCAAAGCAAAGTACATTCATTTTAGGACAGGGCTCAACAAATCCTGGGTGCCAGGTCACCATGGCATGAGTTCTGCTACAGAGATTACTGTTTAAAGAATTATTCTTCTAAGTGTTCTAAAATCTGCATGTATAGCCAGATTATCTCAAAATTTTCTGTTTTATGCAGGTGTGGGGTACGACTCATGATTCAAATTTGGGGTCATTTTATCAGGAAATTCTGAGATACAGACTGCTAGGAGAAGAAAACACAGCTTTTCTTTGAGAGAATCTGAAAACTCTATCTGATTTTATTTACACCTGACTTCTAAAACGCTAATGGTTTGATGGGACAGGCAGCATGAGCTGGAAATGGAGACGAGTAGCAGGGCAACTGGAAGGAATAGGGGCAGGAGCTCCCATATTCTTCTCTCCCATATGAGTGCCAGGATCTGGGGAGGATGAGCCCCTTTTCCACCTTTATGTGTGTGCTGGGTTCGGAGGGGTGGGGCTATATGTTACTTATAGTTGTGAGAGAATGTAGGAGGGAAGACACACACCAGTCTTCTTTCAAATTTATAAAGTTCCTGTAATCACAATGAAATAAAACTGTCAATTTTGGAGACATAGACCATGTCTGAGATTTCTCTCATTGGCTTTGTTTGCTGCTACAAAGTTCTAACATTTCAGAGCATAACCAGTGTCCTCATTTCACCCTAACAAAGTGTAACAGAGGAGAGGGCAGAGGTTTGGCTGCAGGGACACATAGGAATACCATTGCTTAGCAGAGAGGACTTGGACTCAGAAAACCGGGGCTCTATTCCTGACTCTGCCACTGGCCGGTGGGATGACTTTAATCAAGTCACTTTAACCTTTCTGGCTCAGTTTCACCATCCATACAATGAGGATAATGTTTCCCTCGAGATGCAATGATGAAAAATGCTATGTAAGAGCAAGGTATTATTCTCATTATTTGGCCACAGTAGCATCTGGATTGTACATCTATATGATTGCAACATCCTGCCCTAAAGAACTACTAACTCCTATCAATATACCTTTCTTTTTTTAAAAAAAAAAAGGGGGGGGGGGAATTAAATAGCAAAAAAGTTTAACTCTGAGTAATGGGTATCTTGCTGTTCCAGAGTGTTAAATTCAGCAAAACTCAAATTTATGAAAACCAGGAAGTACAGAGCTATGGTAAACTTCCATGCAACCATAACACATACTTTCACCTTCCTTTTCACTGTACTGAACAGGAGCTACCTACACCTGCCCTGCATTAGTATACTTAGCCTGCACCACAGAAAGAATGCTGTATCCGTTAAATTTTACAACAATGCGACTGCTTTTTTTTTTTTTAAATGAGCCCTTTTGTGCACAATACCAATTGATGCTATACTTTCATTTACTCTTCATCATACTCGGATCACAGTCTTCTCCCACCTTACTCTTGACTATCCCCAGGATCCCACTAGTGACACTAAATATATAAGTATATTTACGTTACACGCTTCCCACATTAGTGTTGGCACACAGGGTGGAAATTAATCTTTTTCATTCTTCTCTGTCATTTGCTGATGTTTCCATTTGCTCTATGGTGCTGATCAACTGTTTTGCCTGCACTGCTCAGGGTTCTTGTTAAGGTTTCTCTTGGGCAACTTCGTTTCCTCAAACCTGTTGATTTCTACTTGACATCTTCTTGTGGGCATCTGTGTGTTGGCATCAAGAGTACGTGTCCAAAATAAATGCAGTGCTTCCTTCTGATTCTGATGGAAACGAGATGCTGATTGGTGATTTCTTGTGTCTTTTAGCTGGTAGTGACGTCTTTCAAACCAATGTTCAGAATCTTTTGTAGGCACTTATTTTTGAATGCATATAATTTTATGTCTAATATTCTGGTAGGTAATCAGCTCTCAAAGCCACATGCTAGCACAGAGATTGTTTGAACTGAAAATTTTGTTTTGTTCTGATGCCGAATATCTAGGCTTGGAAGGATTATATTTTTATCGGTATGTGTCAGTAAATGTCAATTTCACTGTGCACACACAAACTGATATAAAAATATTGTCATCAATGATAATTGAAATGTACAGATAGGCAAAGTAAGAAATGTTGCTTGAGAACTTTATTTAAGTGTATTTGTTTTATATATTTTAACATTTAATATTGACAATTTGTGTTTTAATGCTTATAAAGCTTTAACCTTTTGAATTTCAGCATCTACCATCATTGAATAATTGTCTAACACCTCGTATCATTTCTCATAACTGTGAAAATTTAAATCAGTAAAATGAAAAATACTTAAAGCTAAATATTGATATTTCTGTTGAAATAATAGAAAATAAAAACCAATATATGAAAATCAAAGATATAAAGTTTAGTAAATACTATGTTGCCTCTCCTATCTTTGATGTCACTTCCTTCTTGGGGTCTCCATTTGGCAATATGGTGCTGTTTGGTTCTGCTTTCTTTGTTTTTTGTCTTCTAGTGTGATGTTGTTGCTAGATGGATGTTGTAAGATAACTAATCTTGATCTCTGCTTGGCCTGCAGTTTTACCAAGTTGTCTGTCTTCGTAACTTTTCAGGAGTTTTGCTCCGTAGTGCAACATCATCAGCAAAGTCTAAGGTTTCTAGGCATTTGCATCTACTCATAGTAGACTGCAGGCCTCGACAAATCTGTCGGACACCTAGGGGCCAGTCCAAAAACTCAGCACCCCTTGGTATCTGGCAGAGAAGGAGCCCACCACCACCGCGGTTCCTTTCGGCGGCAAGTCCCTTCCCCACTGCTTGAAAAAAAGCTGCTGTTGGCAGCTTTTTTGGCAGCAAATGGGAGGGAAGAGAGAGAGGTGGTGGTGCTCTTCCCCTACAGCACCACTCTCCCCCCCTCCCCCCCCCGCAATGGCACTGGCGTGTGGGACGGAGGGAAAGACGGAGAACGCTGCCATCTCTCCTCTTCCCCCCACACTCATTTTTTGTTTTTGGCAGCAGGGTGGGGGCGGGCGAGACACGGCTGCTTTTCACTGGCAGGAGCCCGGGTGCTCTGTGTGGTTGTGGGGGCCCATTGCCTCGGTGCTCTTCCGCGCCAGGGACAAAATTCTAGGCGACTTGGTGTCTAGAATTTGTCAAGGCCTGCTATACTGTGTTTGTGTAGCCAGTACATGTCTTCATTATCCAGTCTATGGCAGTGCCAAACAGTGGAAATCAAATGCAGCCATTTCATGGCAATGTCCAAGTTGAACTAGCTTGTTATTCACCCTTACAGAGCACTTTGCATCTCTACTTTAGGTAGGATTCTGTAGAATTCTGAAGACTATTTTACAAATGTATGTTATGCAAATTGTTCAAATGCCTTTTGAAAAATCTAAACTGATGAGAGGACCTTGCCAGACTAGACATTCTTCTGTGATGATTTGTAGTGTAAAAATCTCATCTACCCAGAATGTCTGGGGCCTGAATTCTTCTCTAAACTTTGTATCCACTGTCTTTCTTCCTGCATAGTATCACTCAGCAGAAGGCTTTCCCTATAACTGAGTAATATAACTTCTCCCCCACTGCTGTCAGTAAGATAATCGATTTTTGGATAGTCTGACTGATTACATCTTTTCACTGGTCACGAGGGGGTCTCTTTTTCCTAAATTTTCATTGAACGGCTCTATTTTGTTATGACATTGGTACCAAGTTCTTTTATCATTTCTGATACATATCTAGCTTTTCAATCATTTCTTGCTGCTTTGTGTTTTAGTTTCTTGATTGCAACTGTATTTTTGATATCTCTGTTGGGCCCAGGTTAATATCAAATTGATCCATTTTCCATGTTTCATCAAAATGTGGGGCTGAAATCTGACTTGGTTTGTTGAAAACTTATTTGAAATGCTCTGCCCATATATTTTTCTGGTCTACCTTAGTCGTAAACATTTTTCCATCTTTGCTTTCTATAGGCCCTTTCCTCTTTTTAAATCTTTTCTATCTCCATTTATCTTTCTTCCATTGCTTTTCATTGCTTTATCTGCTTTCTTGCACTCCTCTCCATCTCCTTCTCCTCCCCCCCATTGGTCTTAACATCAGGAGATTTTCTGTTAGTACTTTTCTATCCTGAATGAGAAGCCACATTTCTTGACTTTTCCTGTCCTTGCTCTATCCATGTTGATATCAGGCTGTGACTGCTGCAGGTTGAATCACATTCTCTGAGCACTGTCCATTTGTCTCTCACCTTCCTCTGCCTTTGGTAATGTTTCAAATCTGTTCTCAGGTCAAGCTGGAATTTCTCACCGTACGCTTTTGTTTTCTGTTTCTTTACCGCATTCTTTTTAAAGTTGTTCTTCCCCCATTTAAACTTCAGTTTATAAAGGCAAAGATTTTGATTGCTGCTGACATTTTTTTATTCAATGTGCCCTTGAATCTTGGACAGATGACCTGACTCTTGAACTACTGCAGCTCTGATTTCCAGCTTGTCATTTTGCCACCTGGTGACATCCATGTTTCTTTGCTTATGTCTTTGTAAGGGAACAAGTGCTTGCAAGAACTAGGTTTGACACCAAGCACAATTCAGAGAGTCTCGCATTTTGATTAATGACTCCCAACCCATAATTCCCCATTTTTCTTTCCCTTTCTTATGTCATATCATACTTCAGCATTAAAGTCACCCATCACAAGAGTAAGTCATGTTTTAGTGTTTTGCCAATCCTCTTTTGGAGGCAATTATCGAACTCATCTTTATCGTCATTGCCATGTTCCTCTGTCAGAGCATAGCATTGTATGATTGACATCTTTTGGAGTCTGTATAATGCACTGGTGTATAGGTTCCAGTTGACGAGTCATTGTCTTGTACAGAATGTGTCATAATGAGCACTACTCCCTCTATTTGTTCTTGTCATTACAACCTGAATAACCTTTGGATCTTAACCGACATGCAGCTTCTCTTGCCTGGGGTGCTTTTTATCTGCCCCGTCAATCTGCTCTCACTGATGCCCAGAATTTTGAGTCTGAAGTTGTTCATCTCCCTCATGATCTGCGAGATCTTTGATGTTTGAAGCATTGTTCTAATGTCTCAGTAACAAACTCTGAAATGTTTTCTTGCTGCTAATATCAAATTTTTCAAGGTCCTCGTTTCCACAGATTTTCTTTCACCAGGAGCTTTCATATAGCACTGAGCAGGGCCGGCCCAACTATATACACTAACTAGGCAGTTGCCCAGAGCACCGGGCTTTAAAGGGCGCCAAGTTAGATGGAAGAGAATCTTTTTCTCTATTTAAAAAAAGTTAGTTTTTCCTCTATATTGAAGGGAGGGGCACTTAAGTCATAGTTTGCCTAGGGCGTCAAAAACGCTTGGGCCGACCCTGGCACTGAGGCTCAGTAATGTTCTCTGCTGAGCAGCCATTTTTACCAGAACAATACCTTAGTTCTGTTTCTATAATCATTAAGGGTTTTTTACAGGACTAGGTGGTTAGCCTTGCACTCAGCCCTCTCCATTATTCGTGCTTGCGATGGGCGATCAGACGAAAGTGCAGCAGTCTGGCTTAATCTACACAGTGCAGTGCTGAAATGAAGGGTACTTGGTTTCTCACGGTAGACTTGCATTTCTTTGATCACATGCTCAGGATCAAGGAGAGGGACTCAAACCCTCAAAGGCTGCAGCCTCCTACATTGCCTCATATCACAATTGCAGCTCTTCCAACCTGCTCCAATTAATTTTTCCACCATTCAGTATAGTTACATCTAGCACAGCAAATTTAACTAGAGTGCATGCAGGTAATTCCCAGTGGTTATTGCCAGCTCCAGGTGAGAAGAGTTAAGATTGCATCAGCAGGAATCTCAGCATTGTATTTCCTGGTTTACACAAGTTTGAGTTTTGCTGAACTTGGATTTCTGGAAGGGCCATGATATACCACCGGTCAACCTTAATTCTGCATTAATTAAGTTTTTTACCATATAATCTTTGATGACATTCAAGAGCATCCCTCAGTATCTTGTTCCATTTACTCTATTCCTTAAGAGTCAGTAGGTTTTACGATTCATTGTAAAATTATTGCTGCTTGTACTGTCTGTATTGATTTGAGTCTGTCTGGTACTATTTGTCTATCTGCATACTTGGTTTCTTTATAGTGTATCTGCACATTTGACTCAAGGTTTTAATTTGATTTATCAACTCATACTTTTCCTGGTCTGTACATTGCTGTGTCTTGTCACGTAGCAGTTGTTCCTTCTTGCTTCATCTATTTACATTAATCTCAATTTTCAGTATAAGGGACAAAGTCTGCTTTTGAGTTCTGCATGCATAAGTGGAAAACACTGGCATCTGTCTTCAAGCAAACAAATCAGATGAATTCATATTAGATTCTGCTTTTTACATATGTAGTTGTTGAAAGGGTGTTTCATGTGTCCATGTGTGAGAACCCAAGTGAGAGCCCAAGACATAAGGCTAATATAACAGGCCAAAGATGAGGCCTGGAAAACTAAGCCAGGATACAAAGCTAAAGTATGGTCAAGGATGTGGAAAATCACAGTAGTCTGCAAGGAGTCATGGAAATTAACAGTAGCTGGTTAAGATTCAGGTGCACCTGGTATTTGGCTACTTCAAGAAGTTATAAATAGATAGAAAGTACCAAGACATCAAGGCAGTAGCCATAGGACCTGACATCATTGAAGAGATAACGGGCCATCTGGCCTCGACAAATGTCATAACAATATGATATATAAATATTTTTTGGTCCAATCCCACATATGTAGAGATGGGTAGAACTAGATGCTGTCAGAGGGTGGCAACTACCTACATAGCAGGGGGCAGAGCAAAACATGTCCATGAGAGTGTATAAAGATGGAGGTCAGAAGGAATAGCTTTGTCTGGCCTAGGGGAGGGTGGCGGTCCTGCTGCAGAATTGTGCCTTTCCATCACATCAGGGCATACATAGGTTAAGTATATTTGCAAGTTGGTAAGTTGTACTTTTCATCGTGCTTCTCTGCAATAAATCTCATTCAAGTACCCTCATTCTCAATGGATCCGTGGTCGTGTTAATTCATTTGATTGTGAAGGGGTGTCTTGGGTAATTGCACAGACTGGGACAGCCCATGCTCTGGGAACTCACGTACGCAGCCGCTGATTAACAACCTGTCAGCCGTAATGAACGACTGACAACATCGTGTTTCTGCCAAACTTATTTGAAGATTTACTCTGATAAGAGATGAAATTTGACACAGGTGTCCCATGTTTTCATGGGACATTGTTATAGGAATGGATTATACTGATGGTGATACTACTTCTGTAAACAGAACTTTCAAGTGGCATTCATTGGAGAAGTAATGTAGTGAATTTAAATTGATACTCATTAATTTCTCCCCTCTTCCTATGTGGCATTGTGTCCTCTGCAGTGGCTGTTGTCACATTGCAGTCTCATGCTGTGTGGGGCATTTCATTTATAACCCTTGGCTCTCTTTTTCTGTTTTGTTTTACATGTGAACTCTAATAGAAGCATATGTCTATGGTAGAAATAGTTGAGATTATGGACACATTTATAGAAAAGATACTAACCTTTGTTTTTCTTCCAAAATCCTTCTCCATTAACATGCATATTGAAGAATATGAAGATGAATCTCCAATGAGAGTTTTACATGACCTGCATTGTGAAGTTAGGACTCTAAAGGTAATGACTGACTCATCACCTGCTTGTCAAATTATACAGTAACTTATCTTTTTATTTTCCATAACTTTCATGATCATATATTTAACATCTTGTAGTTCTAACTCACGAAGGATAACAGCTCAGAATGTGACTTTTCTTTCTGTTTCCAAGTCCCAATTATTTGTTTTCCAGACTAATTACTTTTTTTATTTGGTTGGGGTTTTTTTGTTTGTTGTTTTGTTTATAGAGATGCTGGCACTGAATTTATAATAAATTTGTGCACATAATGGGAGGGAGACCAATTTCAATAAGCAAACAGATCACAGTTTCAGGCTTTCAGGTGGTGGTTAAAAATGGTAAAAAGATTTTTAAATATGAAAATATTATGTTTACTGTCTCATCCCTAGGGTGCTTAAATATTGAATTAATCGATTTCAAGGCTAGAAGCGACCATTATGATCGCCTGCTTGATCTTCTGTTTTGACACAGGCCAAACTTCCCCAAAATAATTCCTGGCATATATCTTTTAGAAAAACATCCAATCTTGATTTTAAAACTATCAGTGATAGAGAATCCACATTGGCCCTTGGTAAATTATTCCAGTGGTTTAATTGACATTTAAATTGACAGTATTCTGAAGAATTCCATAGCCAAATTTTCTAACAAAAAATGTTCAGATAGGGAGTAAATACTAGCAGTGAAGGGATTCAGATTAAATATACTAATATATATCCCAGTAAATATGTTACCTTGCTATAGAGTTTTAAGGTGAGCTATATAAAAATAGAATGGAAAATATGGAAGAAACTTATTATTCTCTAATGGTCTCTTCAAAGTATTCAGTGGGTGTTTTTCTCATGAAGTCAATGAGATGGTGAGCAATTAAAATCTTCTCACATTCTCATTTCTTTCACAGTTCCATCACTTTCTGACATTCTAGAGAGCTGCAGTTATTCTGGCTGAAATGTGCAAAAGAGCAGTTTCCAATCCTGGAGCCTTAGATGAGCAGAAATGATTGCTTCCCAGAGTCTGAAACTGACTCTACTTATCTGCTGTGGGCAATGCTCTGATCTTTTGCCTATTATAATGTCAGAGCAGCAAAGTCCCAGGACTTTTCCTCAGTAAGGAAATAGAGACAAGGATTGAGAATTACAAATTCTGTCTGAAATCAACTACTAAATTTTGTTACAAAACTGTCCTTGCGTACACACTACACTCCCCTCTTTGCTGACAAAACTGCCCAGTTCTGCAGACAAAATAAAACCACGTGAACAAGCAGCATAGGGCTTTTATTGGCAAAGCTAAGGCAGCAGAGTGTCAGTATAGAGTAGACACTCTGCCTCTTTAGAGCTATGTAGAGCTGTCATACTTGTCAATTTCATTGCTTTGGGAAGAGGAGACTTTCCATTCCTGATCATTGTAAATTAGTATCATTTTAAAACTCTAATCTCTACTATTTTTTCCTTCAAAGCGTGATGTTAACGCTACCCTGGATCAGAGTCGCTCTGAAAGACAAGGAACTTATGATTTCATGAAGGCTGTTAAAGTACTGATGCAAAGAATTACAACAGATATTGAAAAAATAAGAGAACTGTTCCAGAAATATGGTTATAAACCACTTGTTAAAGATAACTCAGGTAATATTTCTTGAAAATAGAGGCTTTGGAAGACTAAAAACATGATTTCTGATAAAATATTGCCATAATTGTAAGTTTCTATATATTAAAGAACAAGCCAAATGTGTTTAATATTACAAATTAGCTATGAAACATAATATAGGCTTAGGCCAGTCTTCTCTGCATTAAAATTTCTATCAGCAGGCCTATTCATAAATCCTTGAAATAGTATGCAACCTGATTGTTGCATGAACAAGTTAAATATCACAGTAACATGCATAAAATTAATACTCCCTGATCTTATAATATATCTTTCATTGCTAGGTGTCATTTATATGTACAATAGTAGAATTTGTTTTACAGTCATACCCAAAGATTTGGGGTCCGATTGTGCTGGGTGATATGATTTTAAAATGTAACTGTCTTGTCCTATGTGGAATACTAACTGGCATTTAACAATGTGTTCAAACATGTTAACGCATATTCTTAACCCAGTTCATTATCCTACTGTAGACTTTGTCCACATGAACTATTGCAGTAGTTTCATTTCATACCCCTGTGTACTGTTATGTTGGTTTGAGAGGCTTTTCTCAGTTTAGCTTACTTTTGATCAAACTGAAATAAAGATGATTTAAACCAAAATAAGTGTTGACCTAGGGGTTTGCACCTATTTAATTCAATTGGTTTAAAATAACACTGTTATATCTATGCAGCTGTTTTGCATAGATAATGGCCTTAGAGGCTTAGACAAAACCTAAAAACCATCTAGTGGTGTTCCTTCCTCTTTAATGTTGTCTCAACTTTCTCCAGTCTCCTCTTAAGTCATAATGATATAAAAATCCCAATAACGCTTGAGGATTAAAACCAATAATTAAATGTATTGTATTAAAGTTGAAAGGAAGTCAGTAAGTAGGTGTCTCATTAAAGCATTTTCAGAAGTGTCACCTTTGGGAAGTTGGCCTGCTAATTACACTAACAATTGAATGGCTTTCTTCAATTGCCATAATTTGTAGGATTTTACAAGTGTGTTCCTGGGACGTCTTAGTTTCTGAATGTAACAGTGTAGGCTTTGGGCATCCAGTTACCCTTACAGTGAGCTTTTCATCTTTCTTAAATATTTTCAGATTTTAATGATTATTGTGTAGGACAGTTGAATATTCTTTTCTCTTAACCATTTCTTTATTGAAATAAGTATACCAGGAATTCCTTTGTATTCCTGTTTATATTTAACAGGATTTCAGTTTTACAAACATCACCCTTGACAACATGGCCCCTCTGCACAAGAGCAGGGGACTGTGCCAGCAGATCTGGTTGTAGAGATTAAGGAGTAAAATGAAAATGAACCCATTTTATACCAAATTTAGTCTAGGATTACAAAATGTGTTGTTTTCTTAGTCTGTAAACAGTTCTTAAGCGATATACTGAAATGTCTAAGTATCTTTTTTTTTTTTTTTTTTTTTTTTTTAAAAAAAAAATTGGGGGAATGGGGGATTTGGGAAATTAATTTTTTTTTTTTTTTTTTTTTTTTTTAATAAAACAGTGGAGGAAGAGGAGGAGAGGGAAATTAACTATGCATCTAAACTATCTGACCAAGCTAATTCTGATCGAAAGAAAATGGAAGACATGTCTAGCTTTCTGGCTTGTAGTGGGAAACCACCTGAGCCTAAGGATCCCCTGCGTAACCCACAGCTTTCAGATTTTGGTCTTTCACAGTACGCTTACTCCAGAACGTGGGATGTGGTAGATGTACAACCCCAGACAAATATGCATAAAGAAGTTTCAAGAAATAGAATTCCAGCTCCCAAACAGTCCCCATATATAGTGCCCAAAACTCCAAAATGTACATTAAAGATGGATGATTATGAGTGTTTGACTCCAAAGCTTGAACATTTTGGCATTAGTGAACATACCATGTGTTTGAATGAAGATTACACAATGGCACTTATTAATAAAAATGTTCAGACAAGAAAAAAGTAAGTAGATGTTTTTAACTTCGGGTTGCTTCTCTGTGTTCTCTGTAGTAGTTTATTCTACAGTTATGCTAGTTTCTTATTATTTTCTGATGGTAGATGTTCCTGTCTTTCTTATTGATTTCCAGGTTTGGTAATGTTGCACTTAAAGATTTTTTTTTAATTTTTTTTTTAATAGCCATCTTGCTGCATGAATATGTACACAGTACCTCTTCGGTATGCTAAACAGTGTTGTGCTGCATGCCCTAGATAAACTGCTTCTTCCTGCAAACGTGCCTTCTAATGATTTTAAATTTTCCGGTTTGAGTAGATTCCACATGGCAGAAACAGTCAGACAATGACCATCCTAAGACCTTGGCTTTCATTAACCTCAGATTTGGGATCAGACATTAATAAACATTGTCCTATGCAGTAGTCATCAGAGAATAGTTTTAAAGCTATTTAAAGATTTCTTGATAATGCTTCTGAGTTGTGGATGGGCAATAAAAGGTGATTTTTTTTTATTAAGTTAGCACTTTTAAAAGCAGTTAAGGCTGTAATGTGATTTTTTTCCTTTTTTTTTTTTTTCTTTTTTACAAAATTAAAGACTAATAAAAATGTTGAAAAAGCACCACCTCAACTTTGCTGTGTTCCCTGCTACAGCCAGGGGCAGGAGAACGCTGATCTCCCACCCCCTTGACTGTGGAAGCATGCTCCACGTGGATCCTTAGGCAGTGGATCCCTTCTGCAACTAGCAGGAGGGGAGCCCCGGGCCACTTTTAAAGCCCCCACGGGTCGCTTTTGGCCACCAGGCCACAGGTTGGGAACCACTGGCATATATTATCAACACAGTTGTCTTCGTGTGGGTGTGAGGGATGTGTGTATAATATATTATATGCAACTCTCTACTTTATAGAATTTAGATTAGCTTAATCAATCTTTGTTTCATTTCCCTTGCAGGATAACAATCCTATTCTTGCACTGTCTTTTTACTGAACGCTTTCTTGTCATTCATAAAGTGCATAAAGTATGCAGAAATATTTTGTATGCTCTGTAAACAGGCTAATTTTTTATATAAGACTCTTTAAAATTTAATTAGTTTATTAATTTAATGGGAATAACCTATAACAAGTTTGAAATGTGTATTTAGCCAGAGTGATACAAGGTAGACTTATTAAATGTCATTGTTAAACACCTATAACTTAAAATGGTTTGTGTAATTGTTTTTAAAAATAATCCTAGCACACAAAGTATTTCCCCAATATTTTAGCTACAAATACTTTTCCTGTGCAAAGCTTTAAGGGATATGAAAATGCATTTTTTAATGAAATTCTGGTAACAATCCTCATGGAACTGCTATTAAGTGGCTAATCTGTGTAACATAATCTGTAACTCAAATAGCTTGATCAATTTTTCATAAGCTTTAAGGAAAAAATTCTCCTTGGTCTTTTGAGTAACTGAAAATTTTCAAGTCAAAGTGCCTTTCCTATCTAAAGTATTGGGGAGACAAATATATGGGTTTATATTGGAACCTGTCTGCAACCTTAAAGGGACAGTGAATTTAAAATCGTACAACAGTACTTCAGGCATAGCCACAGGAATTCGCATGCCAGGCCAGAGTTGTCAGTACATGATGTTTCAAAGGGAAGTTCAAGAATCCCTGCTGGACAATTATGGAATCTCTGTCCATAGGGAGAATAGAGTGGGCAAGCAGCTTTGTCTGTTCTTTTCATTATTGCCAATGTTAGTCTTGCTGAGTAGATGTCACACAAGAGGGAGAGCCAATATAAAATAAAAGGGAAGTGTGGATTTCAATGAAAGAAGACCGCCTGCAACTACTTTTAATTATTTTTTATTTTCTCAGAAGGACTAGGTTTAAGTCTCTTGGGCAATTGATACAGCATGAATGGATTGCTGCACTTAGTTGTTATGAACTGCAGAATTTGAACTATAGATATGTGTGGGAGCAGAATGTGTGTAGTCTTACGTATTTATCCAGTGCCTACCACACTGTGGCCCCCTGATCAGGCCTTTAGGTGCTACTGCTGTATAAATGTTTAATAAGTTGACAGTATATCTCTAATCATAGATGCATGGTGATGGTTTCCTAATATCATTTTAGCAATATATTTTTTAATCCCAATCTTTAGTTTTCCTAAGGAAGAGAGTAATGAAATTTATGTGGCAGCAGCAACATCATCAAAATCCAGAGAAATCATGGTTACTCCTGGGCCAGAGATGAAAACACCTAATAGGAATGGTAAATTCAAGCTGTTTGGAATTAATAGTGGTAATTTTCAATTAACTCTGATGTAAATTTGCTGGACTGACATTTCAGGCGCAATATTTCTTTGCATTAAAATTATTTTTAAAGGGTACAGAGGTAGGTGAGTTTGGTGTATAAATCTAGCACCCAGACAAAGAAATATTTGCTTTCTGTCCTACCTATCTCCAACATCATCATCCACAGAGACCAAACATGTTATTTCTGTGACTTTACTCATAGACTTTAAGGTCAGAAGGGACCAGTACGATCATCTAGTCTGACCTCCTGCAAAATGCAGGCCTCAAGACCTCACCCACCCACTCCAGCAATAGGCCACCAACCTATGACTTGAGTTATTTACCTCCTTAAATCATGATTTAAGGACTTAAGATACAGAGAATTCACCGGTAGGTGAACCATGCCCTGTGCTACAGAGGAAGGCGAAAAACCCCCAGAGCCCAGGCCAATCAGCCCTGGGGGAAAATTCCTTCCCGACCCCAAATATGGCTATCAGTTAAACCCTGAGCACGTGGGCAAGTCTCAACAGCCAGTTATCCAAGAAACAATTCTCTGTAATAACTCAGAACCCACCCCACGTACTCTCCCCTCTTAGGCCACTTGTAAATCCACCACACGTAGCCAAACATCAGTCAATCTCCAAAATAGGCTAATCATACCATCCCCTCCATAAATTTATCAAGCTCAGATTTGAAAGCAGTTATGGTTTTTGCCCCCACTTTGTCACCTTCAGAACTTAATCATGGCTTCAATAATTTTAAACTTATTTGTTAAAAGACAAGAATAAAGTTACATTATATCTGATCAGCTTGTACTAATTTTAGAGCAAGCTGATTAGATATTGTATCTTGTAACTCTTTCAAGAGTAGCAGGACAGCATCTTAAAAGAGAAAAATAGGACATTTTAGAAGGTGTTTGAAGATCTGAAAGCAAAATGCTACATTGACAGGTACTTAGTATTTGGAAAAATTTAACCTGTTTATGTAAAAGTTTTGTTCAGAACCATGTAGATATATTTTAAGCAAGAGAACTGGTTCTTGAATGTAGATATTGCTATGGATTTGAACCTAACATTTGCAGTTGTACTTCTTAGATGGACAAATGCTTTTAACCTTAAAGCTTCTACTAATTTAGTGATGTTTTTACAGTGGTAAAATGGTCAGCTATTATGATATTTTCATGCTGTTTTGGTATGTGTAAATACACAAAAAAATATTATTAGAGTCCCTAATACAGAATTGTGAAATTGAATTATTATTCAAGCATGTGACTTATTACTCATATCTATTTCAGTTGTTGATTGCACGGCTTCTCCTTTGATACCTGTGTTCTGCACTCCTGGTTTGAAAATTCCTTCCAGGAAGGACAGTGCTATTTTACTCAAATCCCCAAAGATGAAAGAATCAAATATTTCTAATCAAACAGCAACACCCACTCTTCCAGACTTTGAAACAGGCTGGCTAAAAACAGAAACTAAAGTAAGTGCTAGATATCAATTTAGTAACAATAGACTGACGAGACTGTATGTTGATAAAGTGAGTCAAGCTACTTTTGTGGGCAAGTGTATCATTGTAGAACCAACCTCCCTAACATCAGTTTTAAGAATGCTATTATTTACTTTATTTGTCTAACAAAACTGAACTAGTTGAAGACTTTTTTTTATAAGTTTGAATATGATTATCATCTTTTATACAGCCATTAAAGAAGGCGAACAAAGCTGAGTCACTGCCGGAGATTGATGTGGCAGATAAACGCCGCATAGAAGATTGTGCTCCTTCTGTGTTAAGTTCTGACAAGTATCTTGAACATTTTGAAGGACACTCTCCTCCTAAAATATCTGACTATGAAAATCTCCTGAGTACTCCTCCACCTCCAGAAATAACAAAGATACCAGAAGATATTCTGCAGGTTGTTTTTGCTTGCTTACTTGTGTTTGTGTCTGTGAAATCATAGAATCATAGAATAATAGGGTTGGAAGGGACCTCACGGGGTCATCTAGTCCAACCCCCTGCTAAAAAGCAGGACCACTCCCCCTAAATTACCCCAGCCAGGGTTTTGTCTAACCGAGCCTTAAAAATCTTCAAAGATGGAGATTCTACCACCTCCCTAGATAGCCCATTCCAATGCTTCGCCACCTTCCTAGTGAGAAAGTTTTTCCTAATATCCAACCTTGACCTCCCCAGCTGGAATTTGAAACCATTTCTCCTTGTTCTGTCCTCTGTTACCCTCGAGAACAGCCTACCTCCCTCTTCTTTGGAGCAACCCTTCAAGTAGTTGAAGGTTGCTATCAAATCTCCCCTCAGTCTTCTCTTCTGTAGATTAAATAAGACTAGTTCCTTCAGTCTCTCCTCATAAGTCATGTGCCCCAGCCCCCTAATATTTTTGTTGCCCTCCACTGGACTCTTTCTAATTTGTCCACATAGTTTCTGTGGTGGGGAGCCCAAAACTGGACACAGTATTCCAGATGCGGCCTGACTAGTGTCGAATAGCGGGGAATTATCACATCCCTCGATCTGCTGGCAATACTCCTACTGATGCAGCCTAATATGCCATTGGCTTTTTTGGCAACAAGGGCACACTGTTGGCTCATATTCATCTTCCCGTCCACCATAACCCCCAGGTCCTTTTCTACAGTGCTGCTACTTAGCCGATCGGTCCCCAGCCTGTAGCAGTGCATGGGATTTTTCTGTCCTAAGTGCAGGACTTTGCACTTGTCTTTGTTGAACCTCATGAGGTTTCTTTCCGTCCAGTGTTCCAATTTGTCCAAGTCTCCCTGGATCCTGTCCCTGCCCTCCAGAGTATCTACCATTCCCCCCAACTTGGTGTCATCTGCAAACTTACTAAGCATGCAGTCTATTCCATCATCAAGATCATTAATGAAGATGTTGAACTGAACCGGCCCCAGGATCGACCCCTGGGGCACTCCACTCGTTACCGGTTGCCAACCAGACATTGAGCCATTGATTCGTACCCGCTGATCTAACCAGTTTTCAATCCACCTTACGGTCCACTCGTCCAACCCATACTTCCTTAACTTGCCGACGAGAATGCTGTGGGAAACCATATCAAAAGCCTTGCTAAAGTCAAGGTATACCACGTCAACAGCTCTTCCCGCATCCACAAATCCAGTCATCTCATCATAGAAGGAAATCAGGTTGGTCAGGCATGATTTGCTCTTGGTGAATCCATGTTGACTGTTCCTGATCACTCTATTTTCCTCCAAGTGTTTCAGGATGGGTTCCTTGAGGACCTGCTCCATGATTTTCCCAGGGATTGAGGTGTGGCTGACCGGTCTGTAGTTCCCCGGATCCTCCTTTTTCCCTTTCTTAAAGATAGGTACTATATTTGCCTTTTTCCAATCCTCCGGGACCACCCCAGTTCGCCACGAGTTCTCAAAGATAATGGCCAGCGGCTCTGCAATCACTTCCCCCAACTCCCTCAGCACCCTCGGATGCAGTTCATCTGGCCCCATGGACTTGTGCGTGCACATCCAATTTCATTAAGTGTTCCCTAACCTGACTTTCCATCACCAAGGGCCACTCTTCTCTCCATTCCGCGTTACCCCATGTAGTAGCCTGGGAGCTGGCCCTCCCTGTGAAGACTGAAGTAAAAAAAGCATTGAGTACTTCAGCCTTTTCCACATCATCCTCCACGAGGATGCCTGCCCCATTCAGTAAGGGACCTACACCACCTCTGATCCTTTTCTTGTTGCTGATATACTTGTAGAACCCCTTTCCGTTATCCTTCACATCTCTTGCTAGCTGCAACTCCAATTGTCCTTTGGCCTTTCTGATTTGATCCCTGCAGTCCCGAGCAATATCTTTATACGCCTCCCTTGTCATCTGTCCAACCTTCCACTTCTTGTAAGCTTCCCTTTTATGTTTCAGCTCCCTGTAGAGTTCCCTGCTAAGCCACGCTGGTCGCCGTCCACATTTGCTGTTCTTTCTGCACATCGGAATGTTATCTTCCTGTGCCTTTAACAGGGTTTCTTTAAAATACAGCCAGCTGTCTTGGACACCTTTCCCCTTCAGATCAGCCTCCCATGGGACCCTGCCCATCAGCTCCCTAAGGGAGCCAAAATCTGCTTTTCTGAAGTCCAGGGTGTGTGTTCTGCTTCTTTCCTTCCTTCCATTGATCAGGATCCTGAACTCTACCATCTCATGGTCGCTGCTGCCCAGGTTGCCATTTACTTCTACTTCCCCGATCAATTCTTCTCTGTTTGTGAGCAATAGGTCTAGAGGTGCAAGGCCCCTAGTTGGTTCCTCCAGCATTTGTACTGGGAAGTTGTCCTCAATATTCTCCAAAAACTTCCTGGGTTGCCTGTGCACTGCTGTATTATCTTCCCAGCAGACATCAGGATAATTGAAGTCCCCCATAAGAACCAGGGCCTGCGACGATCTGGAAACTTCTGTTAGTTGTCCATAGAACGCCTCATCCACCTCCTCTTTCTGGTCTGGCGGTCTGTAGCAGACACCCACCACAACATCCCCCTTGTTGCATTCTCCCCTAAACTTATCCCACAGACTTTCAACCATTTTGTTTCCACTTTCATAGTGGAGCTCCGAGCAGTCATACAGCTCTTTTACATATAGCGCTACTCCTCCCCCCCTTCTTCCCTACCTGTCCTTCCTGAACAATTTATATCCATCCATGGCAGTGCTCCAGTCATGCAAGTTATCCCACCACGTTTGTTATTCCAATTATATCATAATTCCTTGTCTGTGCCAGTACTACCAATTCTTCCTGCTTGTTTCCCAGGCTCCTCGCATTTGTGTACAGGCACATAAGATACCGGGCCCATTGCCCTACTTTGCCCTGTCGATTCTCCCTCCTGTCGCATCTTCCTCCTTGCAGTTTCTCCCGGTGTCCTCCTTCCCCACTCACCTGAGGTATTATGACTTCATCAGGAAATAAAAAACAATTATTTGACCCCCCCCCCAGTTCCAACTACCCTCTCTCTTATTCCTGCTGTTACAACCCCAGCATCCCCCAAGTTCCATCCCTTCCCCCAGGTTTCCCTCATTTTCACTTACCTGTGGGCCTTGGTCACCTTCCCCCTTCGAACCTAGTTTAAAGGTCTCCTTACCAGGTTAGCCAGTCTGCTTCCAAATACGCTCTTCCCTTTCCTGGATAGGTGGAGTTCATCTCTGCCTAGCAGTCCTTCTTCCTGGAACAGCACCCCATGGTTGAGGAAGCCAAAGCCCTCCTGGTAACACCATCTCTGCAGCCAGGCATTCACCTCCAGGATGCATCTGTCTCTGCTTGGGCCCCTACCCTTGACCGGAAGGATCGAGGAGAACACCACCTGTGCACCGAACTCCTTCACCCGTGCTTCCAGAGCCCTGTAGTCACCTTTGATCTGCAGAGGGTCACCTCTCGCAGTATCATTGGTTCCCACATGGATGAGTAGCATGGGGTAGTAGTCAGAGGGACGGATGATTCTCGACAATCCCTCCGTAACGTCTCGGATACGGGCCCCTGGCAGGCAGCATACCTCCCGAGAGGCCTTATCTGGGCGACAGATGGGTGCCTCCGTCCCCCTCAGAAGAGAGTCCCCAACCACCACAACTCGACGTTTTCTCCTGGATGTGATGGTTGTGATCCTCCCAACCTCGGGGGTGCATGGCTTCTCCTCTTCCATCTCATCTCCCGTCTGTAGTGCTGCATAGCGGTTCTTTACCACAGTGGAGGGTGGGATGGGAGTAGGGGTGGAGCACTGTCTGCTGCCAGAAGTAACCAGCTGCCAGTGTCCACCCTCTGCTTGAGCCATCTCATCCTTCTCCAAGGGTGTGGCAGCAGTCCTTTGCCTCTGGATAGTTTCTTCATCCTTGCATGTTTCCTCATGGATGCTATCCAGAAACTTCTCCAGGGCATGGATGCTCCTGAGCCTGGCTACCTCCACCTGTAACTCCCCCACCTGCTTCCTGAGAGATTCCACCAGGAGACACCTGTCACATTGAATGATCTCCCCAGCCTGACCGTCTGAGAGTGGGAAATGCAGGCCACAGTCCTTGCAAGTCCACGCCAGGATCTGGGTAGAGATATCCATGGTCAGTATGTCTGTCTGGATACAGGCGCAGGTGGAGGAGACAGAAGCAGTGCTGGCACAAGTGACGTGGGTCCTCTTCACCATAGTAGCTACACAAAACACAAACTTCCCCCAAGCTCCCTCGCAAACTCCCCTGTTTGCAGTCCCTGTTCACAAGCTCCCCCTGGTCGCTCAGCCACTGGCTTTTAAGGCCTTCTCTGCCTAGGTCAGCCCTTGCCCCTCGTTAAGCGCACAGGGGAAGGGTGATCACAAGGCTGATTGAGCTGATCAGGGCTGAGCAGAGAACAATGGTACAAACAGCCCCCAGACAATCACACAATCACAATCCCAACTCACACAGTAACTGACAATTCACAGAAATCACCTGTGGGAAAAAAAGACACAAGCACAAGCACACACAGCAATTCACTCTCCCCAAGGTTTGCTCTCTCCCTTGCTTCTTCAGCAAGGGGATCTCCTTCGCCTCTTATTCCGTTATCAGAACACAGATGTAGAAAGATTACTTCATTTTACCAGATTTGAATTTGGAAATTCATTGCTAATTTCAACTGAAAGTGTATAAACCATAGTCATGCTCTGAATTCTATCTCAGAAAATCCTTTTTAATCCCTTTAATATTTTATTTTATTTATTTTAGATATTATCAAAGTATAATCCAAAAATGGATACACCTAAAATAATGGAAATGGAGACCCCAATAACAGGAGTTGCTACAAGATTTGAAAGGAATGTCCCAGATGATTGCAACAAAGAGAACAAGTGAGTGAATTCCCCACATGTAATAGAGAAGTTGAACTGATTTAATTTAGGGGAGTATGTTTGGAGAATATAGATTCATTTAGAAATTAACACTTGTTCTCAGATCAGCTATCAAAATACCTCTCCTTTGTTGTGTCTGAATAAATGTCCAATATTTGGCATGGTATTTAGGGTGACCGTCTTTAAGATTCCTTTTCTACTTGGTCTGTAGTTCATACAAATATGTCTGTGCAGCTAATAACTTCATTTCTAATAAATAGTGAGAATAAATTCAGACCATTTAAAATGATTATACTCAGCTGCAGATCTATAAATAATGAAGGGGTTGTGACCTGGCAAATATACAAAAGTGTGCGCTATATGTGATGGGAAATACACAACAGCTTCTCGTACTACATGGCCAGAACTCTGGCTGTCTATCAACCAAAGAAGACATAACACAGATTACTGCATCCTCCCCAAATAGCATGTGTATATACATGCAAATACAATTACTTCATGACTGAATATGAAGAATATAAACAGTCAAGAAATGCTGCTTATGCCTTTCTTAATCAGGAAGGAACCCAAGTATCGTTTAACTGTGCAGTTGAAGGACATAATCAGATCGAATGCTCATTCTTGTACAAAGGAGGACAGGAAAATGTAATGTCATAAAACTATTTAGTTTTGTCTATCTTTTCTTTCTTCAAGAGCTCTTAGCCTATGCCCTGAGAAACAAAGCCCCCAATGGTTCAAGGTTAGGTCATTGAAACCAGGGAACAGAAACAACAAGTGACTTAAATGACCAGTCTCACAGCCCAAATAGCAAATTTTGAACACGTAGATGCTTGCAGCAAATAGTTTGTGAACAATCCATAGGTTGAAACAAGTTTGTACAGTATGTCTGAGCAAGTCTGCATGATGCATAAATTAGTAAAAATCCTATTCAGATTGATCAGGAAAAAGATGAATTATTTATGAAAAATAATTTGACCTACTGTGGATATCTCACACTCATTATTCCTCTGCTTTAGCATTCTGTATTGTCCTTGTTTCTTACTCTGATATTAAACTTGTATTTGGTACAGATTTTAGGTTTTTGGTGAAGTCTTCTTCAGAGTTAAGTCCATCTTTCCACAGTATTCATGGAAGCCCTGAATAAGCCAGGAAACACCTTCGCTACTTCAACTACTATGTTTTGAAATTGGGATCCACTCTAGTGCTGTCTCAAATAAAATAAAGCTTTAATTTATCTGGACTTTCTTCATTGTCGAGCAATATTTAAAAAGAAATGCCTCTTTCAAAAGCTTTCCATTTGAACCGACAAACTTAGTTCTCTTTGTTGAAGATGCTACTTTGAAATTTTAAACAAACATCTGTTCTGGATATATTTGCAGAGTATATTCTGAATCTATCAAACCAAGTGTTTGAAAGTGACATGGGCCTGGTTCTGGATTTTGATCCACATTCATGGATCTTCTGAGTCTTACAGAGTTCAAAATATTGGAAGAAATTGAAAATCAAGGGGAAAAGACCTATATGTAATACATATCACTATCTCAGTTTCTAATAATTTTCATCAAGTTCAAAGGAACTAGTTCTGCAAAACTCTCATGGAAAAGAGATGTATATTGTCATAACTTTGCCTTTCTTCAACAAAATACCTCTCCACGGCACTAGCAACAAGCTTGGAAGTGGGAGAGATAGGAGAGAAAGGACTTTTTACACATGGGACCCTGGGGGGTGTAAAATCATTTTAATTAATAATTTGTACTAAGTCTCATATTAAAATAAAGCATTGTCAAAAATGTACTACATTTCTATGTTAGTGATAATGTACTTCAAAGAGCTTTTGGGGTGTGTTATTCTTTCAATTAATTCAGAACTAGTGGCATAATCTTATGGAGTATGATGGATAATTGGTTGGAATTGAACATGATGAAATTCAATAAAGGTAAGTGCAAAGTAAAAAATAGGAAATAGATGTACATTTAATTTTTCTAAAATGGGGAATAACTGTCTAGGTAGTAGTGCTGCATAAAAGGAGTTGGGGGGTTATAGTGGATCACAAATTGAAAATGTCAACGATGCAGTTGTGAAAAAGGCTAATATCATTCTGAGGTGTACTAACAGGAGCGTTGTATGTTTGACATGGGAGGTAATTGTCCTGCACTACTTGGTCCTGATGAGGCTTCAGCTAGAGTACTGGGTTCAGTTCCTGGTGTCATACTTTAGGAAAGATGTAGACAAATTGAAGAGAAGCTAGAGGAGAGCGGCAAAAATCATAAAAGTTTTAGCAAACCTGACCTATGAAGAAAAGTAAAAAAAAACTGGATGTGTTTAGACTTTAGAAAAGAAGACTGAGAGGGACCTGATAAGATTTCAAGTATTTTAAAAACCATTGTAAAGAGGACAGTCAATTGTTCTCCATGTCCACTGAAGGTAGGACAAGAAGGCTTCATCTTATTCAGATAGATGTTAGGAGAAAACTTTCTAACTATAAAGGGCTACGCTCTGGAACAGGTTTCCAAGGGATTTTGTAGAATTCCCATCACTCGATGTTTTTTAAGATCAGATTGAACAAATGTCAGCCAAGAATGGTGTACGTTTACTTTGTTCTGTCTCAACACGGGGAGCTGCACTTGATGACTTGAGGTCCTTTCCAGTCTTATATTTCTATTTCAGCTGTCCTAAACAGACATACCATGTATCCAGATTTGCAGGTGTTGGAGATGTTTGCAGATTCGGAGCAATTAGTAGCTGAGAATGCAGAGAAGCCTGATCCTCATTATCAAATCTCACATAGCAAATCTATTGGTCACTAGCAAGATTATGATGGAAGAGGCTATTCCCTTAGCAGGGCTGGAGCTCCCAAGGAAACCTAGGTACATTTTCTTTCCCAACCAATAAAATCCTTACTGTGAGAGAGAAAAACATGAGCATTTCTGTATCAGAGCTTACAGTTCCTGCACAAGACTTCCTTTAGATCTACCCTGTATAACCTTAGTCTTAAGTAACATCTGGTGGTATTCACAGCAGGTCTCAGATTGCAATGGCGCTATACTTCTTCAAGGGTAATGTCCTATTCTGTTGCTCAGCTTCTCTCATTCATTGCTAATGAGTTAATGCCCCCTCCATGTATGGAACTTGGAGGCAGTCAGGTGTTCCTAAAGACATGAGGCCTAAGCCCTGCTCTTCTGGTCCGGCTACCAAATTTCTTATATTTGACAGTGAAACCAGTTGCAATTCAGTTTCCTCCTGTCCATTTTGTTTTATAACTTTGGGGGGTTTTTGGTTTATTTTTTTAATTTAGTTCTGTGTGGTACTTTTAATCTTTCTTCCTCCCCCTCCCATGTTGGGTATTTACCAATACGGGGGCTTTAACGACCTAGATCTGCTTCTGCAGCACTTGCCTCTGCCAGACTCCTCTTACCCTCTGGCATGGCAGTGCTGTCCTGTGAACAGTGAGCTAAATTTAGGTCCATGTCTATGCTCAGGTGCTATAATGCCAAGATTATAGGAGCAACTGTCCATGGTTGGACACACTTGCGATGCACCCATCAGAATGACATTGATAGGATTTTAACCCTGTCAAAGGAGGAGAAGCAGTGTTTCTGGTGGTGGCTAGGATGTTGGACTATATTGCCATGGCCAGGACTCTTGATGTTGCTATGGATTATTATGGCAGCTGGTGTATTGGTGTAATGTGTTCCATTGCATATGGAAACAGTCAAGGGGGGTACAACCCTCTAAAGCACAGCCACTGAGTATAACACATTATAATAAGCACTCTCCCCCTATAACAGACAAGCAGGACCCAACGTTCTCAAGCCCATTACACTGAGAAATCTGGAATATTAATTGGAATAGGTGTAGCATGCCTCTACTAGAGAAGGTGCAGGGCTCTGTGTTACATAGGGGCCAGTGGGGCAGATAGAACATCAATACATTCCATATTGATGCCTGGCCCTATCAGAAAATGTCACCATATGTCCTATGTTTCTCTAGGAATACCTGGGCAAGCAGATTCCAAAAGGAAAAAAAAAAATTGGGGTGGGGAGGGAAACAGTGTGTTAGATATTTAAAGATATGAAAAGGCCTATGATTGTTGTGAGTAAATTCTTATCACGTAGCCAGTTATAGGGGTATAGAAATAAGGAATCAAAATCACAGGCCATCTGTCTATGGACTATCTCACTGTCACAGTCTGAGGCCTTGTACTTTGGCTAAGATTGAGATTTCTTTTGGCCCAGTGCTCCAATTTGTCTAGATCTTCCTGAATCCTGTCCCTGCCGTCCAGCGTGTCTACCATTCTCCCCAGTTTGGTGTCATCTGCGAACTTACTGAGTGTGCAATCTACCCCATCATCCAGATCATTAATGAAGATGTTGAACAGAATCGGCCCCAGGACCAACCCCTGGGGTACTCCACTCATTACTGGTTGCCAACTAGACATTGAACCATTGATTCCTACCCGCTAAGCCCAATGATCTAGCCAGTTTTCTATCCACCTTATAGTCCATTCTTTCAACCCGTAATTCTTGCCGACAAGAATGTTGTGGGAAACCGTATCAAAAGCTTTACTAAAGTTGAGGTATATCAGGTTGACGGCTATTCCCGCATCCACAAATCCAGTCATCTCATCATAGAAGGCAATCAGGTTGGTTAGGCACGATTTGCCCTTGGTGAATCCATTCTGACTGTTCCTGATCACTCTATTTTCTTCCAGATGTTTCAGAATGGATTCTTTGAGGACCTGCCCCAGAGACTGAGGTGAGGCTGATTGGTCTGTAGTACCCCAGATCCTCCTCCTTCCCTTTCTTGAAGATAGGTACTATACTTGCCTTTTTCCAATCATCTGGGACCTCCCCCATTCGCCACGAGTTTTCAAAGATAATGGCCAGTGGTTCTGATATCACATTGGCCAACTCCCTCAGCACCCTCGGATGCAGTTCATCCGGCCCCATAGACTTGTGCACATCCAACTTCTCTAAGTAGTCCCTAACCTGACCTTCCATCACCATCTTTAATTATCTAGAAGTAGGAATAGAAAGCGCACTGATCAAAATGCAGATGATACAAAGCTGGAGAGGTTGCCAATACTTTGTAGGATAGAGCTAAAATTCAAAGGGATCTTGATAAAATGGAGAACTGTGCTATAGAAAACAAAATGAAACTCATCAAAGGTGATACACTTAGGAAGAAAAACCAAATGCGCAAATACAGAATGGGGCACTTGAAGCACTGCTGAGTAGTACCTGGGAGTTGGGGTGGATCATGGCCTCAACATGAATCAGCAATCTGTTACTGTTTTAAAAAAACAAACAAACAAACAACCCAAATGCAATGTTTAGGTTGTGTTAACAAAAGCAAATCATGGAGCAATGTTTTCAAATTACAGCTGGGGAGGTCGAGGTTGGCTGTTAGGAAAAACTTTCTCACTAAGAGGGTGGTGAAGCATTGGAATGGGTTACCTAGGGAGGTGGTGGAATCTCCGTCTTTGGAGATATTTAAGGTTGGGTTAGACAAAACCCTGGCAGGGATGATTTAGTGGGAGTGGACCTGCTTTTAGCAGGGGGTTAGACTAGATGACCTCATGAGGTCCCTTCCAGCCCTGTGATTCTATGGGAGCTCATAGTACTGCTGTACTTGGCTCTGGTTATGCGTCAACTGAAGTAACTGTGAGAACACTAGAACAGACTGACGTAGGTAGTGGAAGCTCCTTCACTGGAGGATTTTAAAAGGAGACTGGAGAGCCATCTGTCTTAGATGGTTTAGACACAACAGATCCTGCATCTTGGCAGGGGGTTGGACTAAATGACACTTGCAATCCTTTCTAACCCTGTAACAGGGCTGGACAAAACCCAGGTGCTAGGTCGCTTGTCGACCGAGATTTGTGGCCTGGCTCCTAGCTCCGCTGCAGAAATGCAGGAAATGCAGCCAGGGCATAGGGCTCAGAATCAGATCAGCATCTCAAGTCCTGTCCCCACCCCCAAATCCTGGGGAACTGTGTAAACTCTAAGCTCTTAGGGAGAGAGGCTGATAGGATGGATACCATCTGGCTAGCTCTAGAGCAAGTCTTGTTTCCTTCATCTCCTAGATACTAAAGAGCATCCTCAGCTTCCTGAGGAGAGAAGCAAGGCTCCTACACAGTTTACCTTCCTTCTACTGTAACTGGGATATGTCTTGCAAGCCCTGGAGAGTCTGGGCCCCAAATTGGCAAAAGCAAATATCTTCTTATCAAGGCAGCAATTAAAATAGTTAATGAACAAGGGGGTGACAATCAAGAGCTAAACTCCTCCTTTGCCTTCTCCCCCTGAGAGAGTGTTTACTGGGACTTTTCTTCTATGCCGTGGCTCTCCCAATGCTCTGTATCAAGGTCACAACCACTTCTTTATCCTGGAATACGTCTGGGCTTCCTGGCTATGTCTACACTTGCACTTTTAAGTCGACTTTAACTAAGTCGACTTAAGCAAAGTGTAGTGTAGACGCAGGGCACATTAAGTCGACCTAAACCCAGCTTAAGTCGACTTAATTTACCAGTGTAGATGCAGCCCCTGTTCCTCCTGTGCAGCCCTAACTCAGATTGCAGTATAATGGGAATTTTGCTAGCCTGGCTATCAGCCTAAGGCCCCTCACTCTTACTTCTAGGGAAAGGGACTCGGGTATCCAGTAGCTGTGGTGGGAATTGTGCCTTTTGAACATCAGCCATAAACTTGTGTTCTGCAAGGAGAAAAGACACAGAATCTGAAAGGCAGGAAAGAGTCTCTTTCTGTCCACCTTTTCCTTGCTCCATAAGCTGGCTCCAAAGGACAACGTAAAGACTAGGCCACTTCAGGCAGTCTGTGTCCAGAAAAGAAGCATATGAGGATTCCAGGGCTCGTGAAGCGGCACCCTTATAGAATTACAAAGGTGTGAGACATTCTTTCTCACGTTCAGAATGACTTCTCATTTACTGCCCCTTGCAAGCAGACAGGCAGTTTTCAGGCTCCTGGGGCAACCTAGCAAGCTATTTCCACAATTTGTCTGGGTACCAGGACCCCTGCAGGTTGTGTGGTTTCCAGGCCAGGGTCAATAGTGTACTGTCTCCTCCCTGTAAACAGCCTAAAGAAGGACTTCACATGCATCGCACAAAAGGAAAGGTGGTGAGGCAGGGGCAGATCAAATCAAATTTCAAACTATCCTACTCAGAATCAGTGCCATGCACGTGTCAGCGCAACGCCCCACTGGTACTGCGCCCCTTGTGCTACCGTTTGCCTTCACTGGTGCCAAAGAAATGGCACAAGAAGCAGAGAGCAGATCATGGGCACTCCCCAGCACCAAAGAAAGATAAGGCAGGATTGAGCAAAGGACCCATGTTAGGCCAATTGCCTGCAGAGGAGTGACTGAAGACAACTTCTAGGGTTGAGAGCCCAACGAGAGAACCACCTCTGACTCCTGGAAAAAGAAGAGGATCCCTTTTTGTTGTGCCATCTACTCCAGAGATATTTCAAGCAGCTTAGGGACCTTATGGCTCTGCTGGTGCTTCCCACTCTGGGTACTCTGGTCAGAGTGACTGAGTTGGTAAATTCCAAAGGGGTAGCCGTGTTAGTCTATTGTAGAAAGACAACAGAGTCCTGTGGCACTTTTAAAGACTAACAGATTTATTTATCGCATGAGCTTTCGTGGGAGAAAATCCCACTTCGTCAGACGCTTTGAAGATAGGAAAGTTACAGAGTGGGAGGAAATTAAATGCAGGGGAGTGTATGACATAGCATCTGGTCAGGCTGTAACAGAAAATCAAAATAGGTGTTAGGATTCAAAACACTGGGGAACACCTATTTTGATTTGCTGTTACAGCCTGACCAGATGCTATGTCATACACTCCCCTGCATTTAATTTCCTCCCACTCTGTAACTTTCCTATCTTCAAAGCGTCTGACGAAGTGGGATTTTCTCCCACGAAAGCTCATGCGATAAATAAATCTGTTAGTCTTTAAAAGTGC
The DNA here is from genome assembly GCA_007922175.1 of Pelusios castaneus. Lineage (NCBI taxonomy): Eukaryota > Metazoa > Chordata > Testudines > Pelomedusidae > Pelusios > Pelusios castaneus. The sequence continues at coordinate 368,009 of ML685902.1, forward strand.
CACAGGACTCTGTTGAGTTGGTAAAGACACCCACCTCAAGGGGGAAAGTGGCAATGGGGCCACCGCAATGACCAGAGAAGCCTCTAGCTGCATTGGTGGCCCACACGAGATTTGGACCTGAAATTGGAACCTGGTGCTGCCGTCATGGAGCCAGTGGCAGAAGAAGAAAACGTGCCACACCCCCAGTTGTACAGTCATCCTCATTGTTACTGGATGTGGCTATCATCATCCCAGCCTTCCCACTGCCACCGTCAGATGACTTCTGAGTCCACCAGAAGCTCCTTGAAAGGGTGGCCTCCAACTTAGGCTGTCTGTGGGCTCTAAGAGCTCCTCGGCCTCCGGGCCCATTTGATATTCTGGTTGCCATGGCACCAGTTAGAATGGTGCTCCTTGTTATGATGGGGTGCTAAAGATGGTCAAGGCTCATCTTCCCTGCCACTAACTTCAAAACGGGCCAAACCAAATGTCACGACTAAGGGCTATGAGTTCGTATTCTCACACCCACCCATAGGATCCCAGGTGGTGGCTATGGCAAACAGAAGGGACAGGCAGAGCAAATCTGGCTCAATACCAAAAAAATAAGGATGCAGAGAAACTGGACTCTTCGGAAGAAAGATCTAGTCCACAACCTGTTTACAACTAAGGATTTCTAGCCAACAGCCATTGCTGGAGAGATGCAACTAGGAAATCTGAGACTCGGTTACTAAACTCAAGGACTCCTGGCCTCAAAAATTGGGCAAGTTCACATCCATTGTGGAGAAGGGGAAGGCAGTAGCTGGAGCCTTGTCCAGTTGGCATAGATTCTGCCTATTCACCAGTCAGGTCAATGGACTTTGCAGTGTTGATATGACAGCCCTCCTGAGAGCAGTCCTCAAGCCTGTTCCAGGAAGTGCAACAATCAGTGCAGGACTTCCCCTTCAAGGGGAATGCTCTGTTTTTCGAGCAAATGAACACCACTCTTCATGACCTGAAAGGCTCTAAGGCCATTTTGCGCTCACTAGGATTATATGACCCCAGTCTTCGCTCCTTTTTGCATGCTCCTTGCTTGAGCTGACTCCATTGTCATCAAGTTGCTCAGCAATCAAGCCCCAACTCCTTTGTCCCTCCTTCACCTGTTTCAGTTCCTTGTGCAGCGAATGTTCTCTCCTTGCACTCGTGAACTGGGGGGGGGGGGGGCACAGCTCTGCTCAAAGGCAGATCATTCCCTGGAGCTGCAGGCAGCTGAATTGACCGTGGTCAGGAAGGGCAAAGTGTTTGACTCAACTATCAAACACTTTAGGATTTTCCAGTGTAGATGCAGCCTTCAGTGTCCTTACTTTGTACTTCAAAAACAAAATAGACATCCCCTGGCCCTCTTGAAGCTCAAAACCATGCCCCATCATACAAGGGTCAATTGGGTAACGCAAGTGATAATCACCCACAATAAATAGCTCCTGTTCAGATGTTACCTCCAGTTTTCAGTGGCATTCTGCATGACTATGCCCATACAACTCTCCATGCTGAGACCACCGTTGTGAAGAGGGCAAGTGAATTTTCAGGACCAGAGGGTCTCTCCTTACACAAGTCAATTTCTTTTAAAGTATAAAAAATTCCAACTCGCATTATCTGGGTAACTTGTCAAATCTTCAGGCTCATCTGAGATTAGATCTTGCATGGTTTTGATATCCTTTATTCCAGCACCCTGAAAGTCCAGCCAAAGCCACCTGCCTCCTCAACACTTTACATCAATTTACTGTTCTGTTGTAGTGGCCACCTAGTTTTGTGCAAGAAGCTAGGTCCTCCACAATGCATATACTTAGTGTCCCATTCTGTCAGAAGCACTTAATTCTTTTTAACCCAGCTCATCTGCTGTAATGTCTAGACACAAAGGAGCGGCAGTAAAACTTCAGAATCTCCTTGCTTTTGACAGCTTATGTCTTAGCTGTCTCATTATGTTAATGTATTGTTTCGTTTAATAGTGGCATAGCTATTCTCATTGATTTGTTCTAACATAACATGTCTACTCCGAGACCTTGTGCTGAAGTTTTTCACTATTTTTGTAAAGCCAGCTAAGAACTTGCTTGATTACTCTCCAATGAAAATGTCTTATGGCAACAGTATAAAGCACTTTGCTATGGAAATAGCATTTCTTGCTCCATATAATGAGGCATTTTTGCAGATAGACAACACATTTGTCCAGGTTTGGATTAAAATGGCACATCGTGTGGAGGGAGAAAGGAGAATTATAAATATGTAATTGTTAATGTTGATCATTCTCTTGTGATTTTCTTTAACAGTACTAGTCTTGCCACAATATTTTTAAAAGTTAAAGGAAAATTTGCAAAACTCTTGTTTCTTTTTCTGGAGTTGTATAGTTTCTCCTCTCTTGCAGGCTCATTTTCTCCAAAAATATACTGGTTTGTTAGAATAGCTGGTTCATTTCAGAACTTCACAAACAAAGGCATTTATCAAATCACCACTTCTCAGCCAGCCAAAGTACCAGTCAGAACCAGGAGGGATGAGATGATGAGGCAGAGGAAAGCAGCCCAAAAATAACCAGGCTTGCCTGAGGAAGCAAAGTAGGATGGTCACTGAGGAGCCCAAGTCTGCAGCAGCCAGAAACAAATTGGCTTGGGCAGTGGGCAGGCAGGAGAGAGAAACGTGGATAAAGCTACAGTACAAAGTCCTGGGCTGGCCAATGCCAGGGAAGGAAGGCAGTGACAAAGGGCAGGGGAGTGAATGGGTCCCAAGATTTTACAGTTGTAATCAATTATTTAAGTTATTGTTTTTATTCTGGTGCTTCCAGTGTAGACATGTCTGACCTGAAGCCATCCCTAGTGGAGATGTCTGGAGAAAAAGAGCAGGCCCATATTATTAACCACTGTTTTAGATTAGTGGTGCAGGAAAAGGAACATTATAGTAAGGTTGTATGCACGCACACACACCTAAATAGCATCGAGGAGTAGGTGAGTGTTCCCAAATATTGCTCTATGGCGGTAGGTGGGGACAGCTCTTACTAAGAGGCCACAGTTCCTGCTGAGAGTGGATTGGGCCTGAATGGCTATCTACTCAATCTGCTGTGGCATCTTTGCAGGAAAATTGGGCAACAGGATAAATCCACTGGCACCTTGTTTGGTTATGGAAGACTGTAACTTCCGAATGATTGTTGGTGGGGTTTTTCAGTGTTTGGCGTAAACGGCAGTAAATGATTTTAGAAAAAAGACGTATTTAGATGCCACTGCCAAATTACAAAAAATGCCATTAAAAACAACAACTTTGTTATGAAGAAACTTGTATTTCTTCATGCCTGATCTGAATTTTTACATCTACCATGTCATTAGTATCATTAACGTTTCATTTCCCTGCTTTTAATTGCTTGGTTTCTGTTACAGGTGCAATAGCTCAGTGGTTCTCAACCAGAAGTACACAGAGGTTTTCCAGGGGGTGTATCAACTCATCTAGTTATCTGCCTAATTTTAAAACTGGCTACATAAAAAGCTCTAGTGAAGTTAGTAAAAGCTAAAATGGCTTAGATGATTTGTTTATACTGCTCTATATGCTATACACTGAAATGTAAGTACAATATTTATATTCCAAACAATTTATTTTATCATTATATGGTAAAAATGAGAAAGTAATCAATTTTTCAGTAATAATATGCTGTGTATTTTTGTATTTTTATGTCTTATTTTGTAAGCAAGTTGTTAAGTGAGGTGAAACTTGGGGGTTGATGCAAGACAAATGAGACTCCTGAAAAGGATACAGTAGTCTGGAAAGATTGACAACCAGTGCAATAGGTAACTACTGTATATTGCCACTTACCAACTTCTCTGGTTTAAATAGTTTGGGTTTGGAATTTGTATTTGAGCTGGCCAGGGTTTATTGGACTGTGAAATGAAATTGAGTAGTCCTAGAAAAAATATCGCATGAATGAGACATGCTGTTACAAATATTGGCATTCTGAAGGCATTGTATATCATGCATATAAAGCACTGAAACAAAATTTGTAAATTAGCTTCAGCGCTGAAGAATTACATGCCTTCGTTGAAACCTTATCTGTAATGACACCACCATTTCTCCATACCAATTTGTCTTCCTGATACGTCTTATACAATGGAAGAGTTTGGCTCCATGTCAGGATTTACAATCACTGTGGAGAAACAGGATCACTATTGTTTTATCCCACTGATTCTATCAAGAAATTTTATGATGAGAGGTTTGAATTTAAACAGGCTTTTGGACAGGAGTTAAGATATCTGCAAACTTTGCAAATTTAGTCCATTAAAATTACAGGCCACTTTGAAAAACCATTTCATAAAGCTTTGGAGCATTGGAAAATATATGCCATACAGACAGCCAGAATAAATGTGACTGAACGAACAAATATTCTAGCAAAGTGAAGTTATTCATTTCACCTTTTGATAACATTTCCCCTCTTTGTGTCATGATGCTTGACAGGAGATGTGTGAATTTTCTATACTTCCCCTGTTCACAGTTTGAGGTAATGCTCTCTGTTGTTGGCTTTGTAAGTCTCCAGATGTACCTCAACCTCTTGTTCCTCCTTTTGACCAAATGTGTCCCCATTGTGGCTCCAGGAAGAGAGTCCTTTTGTCAGCATCACTTTTGAAACATGTACTATTTTGTTGATAAATTGGAGGTATCGGGGGGGGGGGGGGGGGGGAGAAAAAGTTTCTAAGTTGTTGTAAGCTCATCCAGAAGGTTTGGTTAAAGAAAGGCCATGTACAGCTCCTGTGGTGTTTAGTTAGAAAATACCGTTATCAACCAGAAAAGACAAACATGGTGACTTGCCTGAGTTCTCCCTCTCCTTCAGTATCCAGATATCATGACTCTGCTTCTGCTAGGCCCTAGGAAATGAAGGCAATAAGTGCCAGCCTCTTTCTTGTTGAAAGTGCACAAAAGCTTTCCCTCAGCCATTTTCCACCATCATCTTCTGAGCCTTGGCAGTCTTTCTTTCCAGAACAGACAGACGCATTGCTGTCTGAGTGGCTGTGTATCTTGTACAAGGCTGAGTATAAATTTTCTTACGTGTTTGCTCAAGCCCTGGTGTCTTCTAATTATGGATCTTGTAATGACCCATGATCTTTTACGCCTGATGTATCTTTGTTTGCTGGAAAGTCTGAACAATTTTATTGTATTTTTTTTTATTTATTCTGTGTTTCCTTACTTTGTCTAGAATAGATTCAAACCCCTCACTGATACGAGCACATTTTCCTCATAACTGCTTTCTCTGTGTACTTGGTTTTATTATTCGGAGTAAGATGACAGTGTCATGTATCATTCATTTATGTAGCAGAGTCTTTTGGAAGTTTTCAGGAAATACCTACTTAGCTTGCAAACACTGAGCAGTTGCTCTGCTATGGTTTCATCAGGAGCAGACCTTCTACTGTATTTTTGCTAAATATCAGATCCTCAAACAATTGTTATTTATTTACAGCTTCCTTTGAAAAGTCTGATTAGTCACAAGTTACTGTTATCTGTCTCTTGAGCTGTCATTATCTGCTGTTTGATCAGGTGCTAGATTTGGGGTATTCTGTCCGAATCAGCAGACACTTGGACTAACTTCTCAACATCCTCTTATTCCTCCGAAAAAGCAGTTACATGTATTTCTGTCAGCATCAACAAAGGTTTGTGCTCTGTTTCATTAGTGAACTCCAGACCGAAGCAGTAAGATTAAATATGTTGTCATATACGCACATACTGCTGTTAGGCATCAGGAAGGAGGGCAACTGGGTGCCTCCTTGCAGAAGCCTTGGAATTCCTTAGGTACCACAGTTCTTTAATTTATGTTGGTGTCTTTTATGAACCTTTAGCTGAAACTTTGCTAACAAAGACCTTGGGATTTCTCTGTTTTGTTGCATCAGCAGCAGATCTTGTACCCGAGTTACATTCTTCCAAAAAAATAGCAAATCCACAGACAGTTCTGTCCCATGTCCCTAGGCCTGAAGAGGTGCATGAAGAGGCACATGTTGGTATTGACTGTCTTTTGAACTGCCATTATGAATCAGGATTGTATGTGTGTGTCATTCTATATAGATCAGTGATACTCAGACTGAGGCCTGCAAGCCACAAATGACTCTTTAATGTGTCCACTGCAGTTCTTTGCAACACAGGGTATTAAAAGACCAACAAAAAATAATTCTCAAGAAACAAAAGGAAAAAATTGCCTTTGTTTGGGTAACTCCCAACACGTGCCTTTTTAAATACCTTTTCAAATTTAAAGTTTATTATTATTTAAAGAATTAGAGCAGTTATTGTATTGAGTTTTAGTAAAATTATTTATATCAGGGTTCAGAATATTAATGCTAGCAACTTTATATCATATTTTATACCACTTACTCTTTGCATTTCTTGTTTAAAAATGCCTTAAAATGATTTAAAATGCAACATGGTATTTGGCAATTCAAAGTTTCCATGGACAATATCCATGGATCCTGACTGGTATTTTGATTGGCACTCAGAGTGTAACCTTTGGGTGGGCTAAAATTCATTCAGTTGCCCCTCTCCAGTGTCTAACAGAAATAAACCCCAACTCCTATGGAGAAGCACCTGGAGATGGAGAGCCAGGATCCAGTCTGTACGAGACTCACAGCAAAGACCGCTCAGAGTTACCACCCCATATTAAAATACTACTAAGAACAAACATAACAATAAACTTTATTAACTACTAACTTCATAAATCTTATCCTAAGAAAACAAAATGAATTTAAACAGAACAGTCCCCACAGAAACACTTTGAGAAAGATACCCAAGAGTCCCAAAGTCCAGGTAGAGTTCACCCAAATCTCAGCTACAGTCTTTGATCAAGCCTAAAGGCTTGAGTGGAAAGAAGTAGCTGTCCTCTTCTTCTTTGGTTGCAGGACTCGACAGTAGAATTCCATGCAGGCTTTTCTTTCTCCTCCGGAACCAGCACCATCTAGTCAACTTACTGGTTAACCAGCCCTCAATCCCATATGCATGTGCACTAACTCTGCTGCAGAAGACTCCATAGGAGGGAGAAAATATTTTGCTGTCCACTCCAGTTCAGCTTCTCTCCTTGCACACTGAGCACTTGGATGGGCTCTTCTCACACTTGCCTGCTGTCTTCTGCTGCTCTGTCTCATGTGATCTGATCTGACCACACCAGCAGGGGACCCTGTGGAGCATGTTCAAATGCTATTACTCCCTATTTCCAGAAGTTTCCGGTTCTGGACAGCTAATCTGCCCAGCAACAGTAACCCACCCTCAATGGATCTCTTAAAGAGATAGCCTGTTTTAGGCATATGGGTTACCAGGGCCGGCCTTAGACAGTTAGCAGGCCTAGGTAAATTTATTCTTGGCACCCCCGTACAGCCCCTTCCCCGCCCAACTGCCAGCTCCCCAAACCCACCGGCCCCTTCCCCGCCCAACTGCCAGCTCCCCAAACCTCCCGGCCCCTTCCCTGCCCCTCCCGTGACCCCTTTCCTGCTGGCATGCCAGCTCCCCAAACCCACCAGCCCCTTCCCTGCCTGACTGCCAGCTCCCCAAACCTCCCGGCCCCTTCCCCGCCCCTCCCGCGACCCCTTTCCCACTGGCATGCCAGCTCCCCAAACTTCCCGGCCCCTTTCCTGCTCCTCGCCCTTCCTGTGGCCCCTTGCCCCCCGGAATGCAGAATCCAGGATCCAGGCCTAGGCCCAAACCTATTTTGGGGGCAGCAACGCCCCATTGGCCAGACTGGGAGCAGCTCCTCGGCCAGCCAGCCGCTCCCACCCTGAGTACGCTCTGTCTGAGAGTGCTCAGGGTGAGAGATTTGAAACTCCCCAGCCTGCCGCAGCAGGACAGGGTGGAACAAGCATTCTGCCTGAGTCTGCTGCTTTGCTGGGCCCCTTTAACTCCTGCTTGAACCTTCCCTCCCCCAATCCCAGGCTAGACCCGGGCTACCTGCGCCCCCAGCAGCCTGCCCCTGCGGCAGGGGCATTGCCCCGGCTGCAGAGGTTTTAATATTTTTTTTCAAAAGTAGGCAGACCCTAAAATCGGTGGCCCTAGGCGGCTGCCTAGCTTGCCCACTGCTAAGGCCGGCTCTGTGGGTTACAATAGCTCCACAGCTCTGCATATTTTATTATTATCTATTACCTTAGCACCTAAGTTCCCTACTCATGGACCAGGACTATCTGTTCTTTCTAGGCGCTATGCAAGCAGAAAAAGAGTCAGTCCCTGCCCCAAAGAGCTTACAATCAAAGCATAAAACAAGAGGCAACAGTTAGATACAGACAGAGGAGGGTAATACAAGGAAACAATGAGACAGTGTTGGTCATCATGACAGATAGTGGTCTCACACTAGCAGCCTAATTGTCAAGATTTTTGTATGCACCATGGAAAAAGAAAATATTAAAGAGCATGAGGGCAGCATGGGAGAAAGCACAAAGTCACTTGTCTGAAAATTTCACAAGTGAGCAAGGGAACGTGGTATCATGGACGGATCAGAGGCGGGGGTCAACATCACAATACTGACTGAGAGATGATAGGCAGGTGACTAGTCGATGGTGACCCTGTTTTTCAAAAGTTGTCTGTGTTGCTGGAAGCCAGTGGTTCTCAGCGGGTGGCCCCAGATCATTTGTGGCCCTATCAGCACAGAACTGTGGTCCATGTGACATCCTATTAAAATATTTCAAGATTGCCGTGCGGTTTGTGGAGTGACATAGTTGAGGGTTGTATCAGTGTTGTGCCTGCAGATGAGGAGGGCGCATGAGAGAAAATGGATCGCTTTGTTGTTTGTTGAAAGAAATGGCCATTGGTAGCTTGAGAAACAGATGAAAGAAAGGGCAGTGGGGAGGGAGCCAAGGCCGCAGCCCCAGGTGGCGGGGAGCCGGCCTCAGGCCGGGAATCCAAGGCCGCCTTCTGGCCCTGGCCGAGGCTTCCGCAGCCGCAGCTGGGACCCCAGGCTGCTGCGGCCTGCACTCCAGCCAGGGAACCGAGGCTGCTGCCGGGAGCCAGCCCCGGTCGAGGCCATAGCCGGGGACCCTTCCTGGCCGCAGCCAGGGGTGTTGGGCAGGCTGCAGCAGGCCAGGCCCGTGCACCTACCCTACCCCTGGGCCTGCGTGCTCCACCTTTGGGGTGGGAAGGAGGGCCGGTCCAGGGGCCAGCGGAAGCGCTCCTGGCCAGCCCCGCTGCCTTCGGCTCACAAGGCAGCAGGGAGCAGGGGGTAGTGCAGCCGTGGGGGGGCTCATGCGATAAATAAATCTGTTAGTCTTTAAAAGTGCCACAGGACTCTGTTGTTTTTCTACAATAGACTAACACGGCTACCCCTTTGGAATTTGCAAAATGTAAGTACATCATCAGTATAAAACTGATGAGCTGCATTCTTCTCTGCTTTTGGCCGTGTGTTATTTCGACCTGTGCAAAATTAGTCCAAACACTGCCATTCTGATTTAGAATTGCTTTACATTCATTTAGGAGCTCTCTAAATTGACCACACAAGATGCAAAGGAGTGGAGAACTGGGCCCATTGAAGGGCCAATTGTTCTATTTTAAAGCAATGTCTATTTAGTCAAGTTCCAAAGGGGTAGCCGTGTTAGTCTATTGCAGAAAAACAACAGAGTCCTGTGGCACTTTTAAAGACTAACACATTTATTCTCCCACGAAAGCTCATGCGATAAATAAATGTTAGTCTTTAATAGTGCCACAGGACTCTGTTGTTTTTCAATGTCTATTTAGAATACCTGTCTCAGGAGTGTGTGTTGTGTAAATCTGTTCATGCTGCCTACAATGTAATGTTTTGGTAGACAAATGCCCCAGGCAGATGTTTTGATGAGCCTGATCACTGCAGGCCTGGAAACACCCATGTGTAAGTAGAGGTGCATTCACTCATCTGTAGCACTCTACTTGCAGTTTCCTCTGAGACCAAGTGCTGCTCCTGAGAAAGTTCAGAAGGATGAGCCCATCAGCTTTTTCTTCTGTTGTCGCTTCCTCTCCTCCCCATGTGGCCATCAGTAGATTCACAGGTTGGAAAGGACCAGTGGATCACACCTACCAGCCAGTCAGATTGCTACCCTCTCTCAGTTCCTCCTCTGTCTTCTAATGAGAAGCCCAGACCAGCGAATACTTAACCTCAGAAGAAGAAAGAAAGACTCTGGCCTTGGTGGCAGCAGCAGCAAAAAGATGATATGGTGACCAGAAACCATAGCCATCCTGTTTCTGGCTGGGCCCCTGCAAATGCAAAGGCAGCCCCCCCCCTCCCCCCCAACACCCAAGGAGAGGGAGAACCACTGCCCTTAGGCCAGCAGCGGTGCAAACTTCATAGCCATGGGGCGGGGCAGGCCAGCTGCTGTGGCTGCAAGCGAAGCAGAGGCACTGGTGCTGGAACCTCTGCCCCAGTCCTGGCCGCCAGCTGCTGGGTGGCCTCGTGGCCATGGCAGCAAAGTTCGTACCACTGCTTGGCAGGTTTCAGGGTCAACTAAATAAGCCTGAGCCCACCGATGGCTATGCCCCTGCAAGGAGCTGAACCCACCTGCGTGTGAGGTAATGGGGGAGAAAGTTGGGAGTTGTCTGAAAAAGGAACCATGGCCAGGTCTATGCTAGACACTTGCTGGTGGTGATTAGGGGCATGGAGTGGGGCAGGGTCATGACTTTTCTATACTAGCCAAAGCACCAGTGTAGATACAGTTAAACCAAAAGGTGGGCTTTCGGTGAGCCTCATAGCTCTGCAACCAAGTCACATTCTGGAGTGGGGAAAGTGACGTGGATGCAGGGAGCCCTACGATGCTCCTCATTCCCTCCACCCCCCACAACCAGGTGGGTGTGTGCAGAGAAGCAGCATTCGAGGGGGAGCAAGCAGCCCCAGCTGTTTTGTGCATGTGGGTCAGTTTCCCCCAGTGGGTGCAGGGGTTGGGGCAAAAGAGGAGTAGGGAGCTGGTGGGGCCAGGATATGGCACTCAAAGGCTTGCTGTTGTGCAGGGGTCGCAGATATAAAAAGTCTGAGAACTACTTTTTAGTGCCTGGTATGACAGTGACATCTGGTGGATCGAATGAGCAATTGCAGGGAAAATCCTACTCTACCTCTGGGCAAAGCAAGCTCAATTCTTTGGGCAGGAAGGAGCATGGTCACAGAAGAGACAACATTTAGAGCTCCAAAGGTGTAGCCATGTTAGTCTAGTTCACCAAAACAAACAAGGAGTCCTGTGACACTTTTAAAGACTAACAAATTTATTTATTGCATGAGCTTCCGTGGGAGAAAATCCCACTTTGACAGACGCTTTCAAGAAGGGGAACTTACAGAACGGGAGGAAATTAAATGTAGTATGACATAGGATCAGGTCAGGCTGTAACAGCAAATCAAAATAGATGTTAAAATTCAAACACCAGGGAACAGCACATAGAGGAAGGTGAGGTCAAATCACCTGTTGTAGTGTGAAAAAAATCCATAGTCCCTGCGCTGGAAATGGCCCCCTGCCTTATATATTGGATAAACAGGACAGTCTCTTTGCAAAAGAATAAATGGACACAAGTCTGACATCAGAAACCACAACATTAAAAAACCAATAGGGGGACACTTCAATCTCCTGGCTCACTCCACTGATAACTTAATAGCAGTGCTCAAAAAAAATGAATAACAAATCACAGCTTTAATGAGAAACTGCAGAGTTGGAATTTATATGTAAATTTGAATCTGTTGCCTCAGGGTTAAACTGGGACTATGGATTTTTTTTCACATTACAACAGGTGATTTGACCTCACCTTCCTCTATATGCTGTTCCCCAGTGTTTGAGTCCCAACACCTATTCTGATTTGCTGTTACAGCCTGACCTGATCCTGTGTCATACATTTCCCTGCATTTGATTTCCTCCCATTCTGTAAGTTCCCCATCTTCAAAGCATCTGATGAAGTGGGATTTTCTCCCACGAAAGCTCATGCAATAAATAAATTCATTAGTCTTTAAAAGTGCTCCAGGACTCCTTGTTCGTTTTAATATTTAGAGCTATGGTTTTCAATCTTTTTTCATTTGCAGGCCCCTAAAATATTTCAAATGGACATGTGGACCTGTTTGGAAATCTTAAGACATCTGTTGAGCCCAGTTAACAACCACGTTTTGTGGCCCCTATACACAATCTGCAGGCCCCAGCGTACAGACCACAGGCTGAAAACTGCTCCTGTTAGAGAATGATCCTGCTAGCCAAACACACCTCTTCCGGCCATGTGCAGGGGTGTTGTAAAGAAGGAGTCCCACTAAGAGGTAAAAAAATTGGTAAAAATCTTAGTTGTAGTAAGTGTGTAAATTCTTTTTTTTTTAATTTTGCTGCATCTAATACAAGTATGCCTGGCCTGAGGCAATGCTCCTCCCCTGGTCAGGAGATAATGGGAGAGAAGGGCCAGATGCACAATATCAACACCCTGCTTAGGGTTGCTGTGGGTAAGAGACGCCTCATCGTAATACTGTAGGTTATTGCAGACTCCTCATAAATGGCATGGAGAAAGGAGTGTGCTTCCACCAACATTGCTCTGGCTCTTGTGATATCTTTGCAGGAAGACTGGGCAAAAGGAAGTTCCAAAGGGGTAGCTGTGGGCAAAGGGAGAGATCCACTCGTATTTAGCTTTGTTGTGGAAGGTTACAATTGATGGCTGGTGGTGGTGCTGCACATATAAATAATTGAAAACAGGTTTAAAAAACCACATACCCTGTTAAAATTACAAAGATAATTTTTTTAAAATGTATTATGGAAAATGGATATGTTAGGGGAAATGTGCATTTCTTGGCACTTCATACGAGTGTTTACATTCATGTGGTCAGGGCAAGTGCTTATCTACATGAGGAATTTTACCAGTATAATGATACCACGAAAGTTCCCTATGTGAACAAGCCCAGACACACTATCATTAACTTCTCATTTCTTCGATTTCAACTACATGGTTTTTATAAACGGTACAATAAATAACCAGTGTGCATTGTCACTTAGCATCTTCAGTGGCTTAGGTATTTTTGACTTTCTAAGCTTTTAGCGAATTTAGGGTTCTGAACTAGGAACTGAAATGGAGTAATTCTGAGATGGATGCCCAGCACTATTGCTAGGGATTTCAGCAGCTTCTGCAGGGTAACCTGTAATCTTTGCTGTATTTTGTGTGGTCTGAAACAAACAAAAGAACAAAAAGTCAGCTGAAGTAAAACTAGAATGTTGTATGTGACACAAAAACGCTAGAGAAAACATTAAGATGGCCAACTCAAACACTCGATGTTAGGAAAGGCCAAAATTAAGGTTACATAACTCCCTCCACCGCAGGCGTAGACATTGAGTCTTTAATTACATGCCATGCTATTTTTTCCACAGGACCCTTATTTCATTGCCATGCACAAAATGGACACTACATA
>ML685902.1:381333-442710 GCA_007922175.1 Pelusios castaneus
CTAGTGCAGATGGAACCTTTGAGGAAAGTAAGAATGTGCAAACTGCAATTTTGCAGATATTTATAACTTGGTCACATTTGGAGAGGAACAGCCAGAAGCACATCCCTGACAAAGGCCACCCGTCAGTCTGCATGTCAATTTCCTAGTCCAAAGCATTGGTCCTGCCTCAGCACAGGTGGCTGGACTTGATAACTGCTCGAGGTCCCTTCCAACCTTACATTTCTAAGGATGCTCGAGCTTTTCAAAGGGAAGATCACCAATAGTTAACAGGGCCAAAACAATGAATTTTCCATAACCTCATTCTTGGAAACAGTCAATTAAAAAAAAAAATTTCAACCTGCGGCAGACATCTGAACTAGAAAATTTCTCCCCAAGGCTTAGCACAGCTAATTCTCAAAACAACTGAAAACAGGTATTAAAACAACAAATGTCAGGCATCCTTAATGGTGGGTGGCACTCCTGCCCTCACCTTTTAATTCAAATTAAAGTACATACTCATAAAACTTCTGTCCATTCCTTCCACAGAAGAATCGGAAGCCAGTGAGGCGGCACAAATGTCTAGGTGAACATGGGATAGACAGCTTTCACAGAAGGAGTTAAGTCATGGGACCACTGAAGGTATGACTAAGGTGCTACAGATACAGAAAATATTTTTGTTAGTAATTAAAGCAGATGCTCACAAGCCATGTCAGGTGTAGTTTGTTCTGAGCTTGGCAATCACTCTTGTACACATTAACCTCCCACTTTGTACCATCCGACCTTTACTGTCAAGTCTTCGTTTTGAGGACTTTTAACTTCCATACAGTTCAACCACTGAAGGAACTGGAGGGAGGAATGCACTAGCTAAGGAACTATGATGTTTCCATGTACCTATCTTGTTGAAAGGAAAAACTTTCTACATTTGAACACATTCAGTTCAGTATAACCCACCATCAGGATTTTCAAAACCACCTGCTACCTTACACCTAAGAATTACATTAATTTACAACCTGCCCCTAAATTTCAATACTCATGTCTCTTTTCAGTGATGCCACACTTGACATTAAAAAAATGTTTAGTTTTACTAAATTCAGCCTTCAAACATGGAAAAGCCTTTTGACATATCGACTATGAAATTCAAGCTATTCAGGGCCTCCTTTTAAAATTAAGCTATCCAATATTACTAATAAGATACATATTGTGAAAGCCCAGTCTCCCTAATGAAATTATCTTCTGTAATTAATTCATCTATACCTAAGTGGCTCTGTATTGCTCAAGGATACCTTATGATCCTAACTTTTGATGGATGCCACCGTCGGTGTTGTATCTCAGCAAACCTCAACTCCTTTTTGTTAGGAAAGAGTGGAACTTTGTGACAAATAAGCATTGGACTGTTGACTAAACAAAACCCAGGTGGCTACCATCTTTTGAACTGAGTAAAAACATGTCAGTTTTTCCCATTTTTGTTTGGACTTTTCTTCTCTCATGCAATTACTACAGATGCTTTGACAACACGGAACTTCAATACTATAAAGAGGAAAGCAACTGCACCAACAGGCATGCTTCAAAACTGAGGCCTTGTACACACGATCAGTTTATCGCGCATTAAAAATCATTACCGTGCGATAGCAACAACAGCGTACACACGTGCAATAGGGCTGTTGCGCGTTAACTGCCTTGTTGTAGCGCAGTACAAAAACCACCTCGACGAGGGTGGTAGCAGTTAATGTGGAACAGCTGTTGCGCCTTTGCGCTCATGTGTACGCTTACCGCGCAATGATGGGCCTCCGGAAGTGTTCCAGCATTCCAAAGTCGTCCTCTCTGGTCTTCCCCCCACCCGTTCTGTGGCCGTGACAAAACTGTCCCCGCCCTGATCTGATTCCCGGGATTTTCAAATTTCTCGTCTGTTTCACTTGCTGTTCTCTTCCTCGTGCAGTGGAGTGCAGCTCCGATCTTCAGTAGCAATGGCAGCCCGTCGTGGAAGACGCGCACCCCTTTGGAGCACGGCAGAGGTGCTGGACCTGATCAGCATCTGGGGAGAGTCTGCTGTGCAGGCGCAGCTACGTGGCAGCAGGCGAAATTATGATACATTTGGCATAATTTCTCGGGCCATGTCAGAGAGAGGGCATGATAGAGACACTGTGCAGTGCAGATCAAAGGGGAAGGAGCTAAGAATAACCTATCACCGAGCGAAGGAGGCAAACCGCCGTTCGGGATCAGCGCCTGCTAAATGCAGGTACTATAAGGAGATCGAAGCCATCCTCAGTGGGGACCCCACAACCACTGCCAAGAGTCCCGTGGACACATCAGCCCCCCCATATCCAGTGAATGCCAGACCCGAGCAGGATGAGGACATGATCGAGGAGATGGAGGATGACACAGAGGAAAGCGCAACAGCGTGTAGCCAGGAGCTCTTCTGCACCCCCGCTGAGACGTCCACCCAAGGCTTGAATTGCAGCGTGTCCTCTGACGCGGCAGAGGGAAGTTCCGGTAAGTTTCTCCTTCGTGCAGCTATGGCTCCTTTTAAAATATCATTGTCTGGGGTGGGAGTGCTTGCTGGTCCCCGCTGTGCATGCTCTTTACTCTGCATTCATTAGAAGTGCATCAACACAAGCACTGATTGTAAAATAATCATCTGCATTTAGGTCAGTAAAGGTTTCCGCGATGTACCTCCAGCGCCTAATACTCAGGTTAGATGGGAGAGCATTTGTGTCTACGCTCCCAAAAACGGATACTCTGCCTCGCCAGCTGCAAAGCACAGCCCTGGGAACCATGGCAGCACACAGTGCAGCAGCATACGGTCCTGGCTTGCAACCGGTGGCATGTAGGATATGTATTCTAGCTGGCAGGGGGACTCTGAGGAGAGAGATATTGGGTTCCATCTGTGTGCCCAGTGCTGAATGTTAGCCCCCAGGAAGCCGTCTATTAGGACGTACCTTGTCCGCTTCAGCGAAGCATAGGATGTTGACTGCCCTGTACCTTCCAGTGGAATGTGCTACTGGAAGGTTACATTGGTTATCTATGCTATGTGTTAACAATTTCTTTACTGTTATTTTTTTATTAGATTTGACCTTCACAAGGCCGGTGTCTACCCCAGCTGACCGAATGAGAAACATTCGGCGGTGTGCTCGAAGAAACAGGGAGGATATGTGTCAGGAGCTGCTGAAAGCAACACAGGAATCCGCGAGGGAGAATCGAGCCTGGAGAGAGGAATCCCAACAGAGAAGGCAGAAACACAGGGACGAAGTGATAAGCGTCATGAAGGAGCAAACAGAACTGTTCAAGAGCATGATTGCTTTGCAGTCCCAGGCGATTAATGTACGGGCTCCACTCCAGACAGTTCAGCCGTGTCTGCCTCCCACTCCCCGTAGTCCCTCAAAGCATTTCTTTGAAGGCCACCCTTCCCCCCGGTACACTCCCACATCCAGTCGTCCCCCCCAGCTACTTTTTAGAGACCCGCAGCTACACCCACCTGGACCCCCCCCCTTTTTAGGTTTGAATAAAAACAGTAACAAATAATTTGAAGAGTGGGTTTATTTGTACCCATTGAAAATCTCATACGGTGCACCTGATGCGTCCTGGAATTTAACTAGGGGAGGGCATAATTGAAATGCTCCCTGAGTGCCTCCCTTATGCAAGCAGCTTCTCCTTGGGCCACCCTAATACTCCTAGTGGCTGGCTGTTCGTATGCTTCCTTGAGGCGCTGTGCCTCCGTAGCCCACACCGGAGAAAACTTTTCTCCCCTACTTTTACAAATGTTATGGAGGACACAGCACGACGCAATCACAGCAGGGATGTTGTCCTCCGCCAAGTCCAGCCTCCCATACAAACATCGCCAGCGCCCTTTTAAACGGCCGAAGGCACACTCCACAGTCATTCTGCAGTGGCTCAATCTGTAATTGAACCGCTCCTTGCTGCGATCTAGGTTACTGGTGTACGGCTTCATGAGCCATGGCATCAGTGGGTATGCTGGGTCTCCGAGGATGACTATGGGCATCTCCACATCACCCACTGTAATTTTTTGATCAGGGAAGAAGATACCCCCTTGCAGCTTCCGGTACAGACCAGTGTTCCTGAAAATGCGGGCATCATGCACCTTTCCCAACCACCCAGCATTGATGTCCGTAAAACGCCACTTGTGATCCACAAGTGCTTGCAGCACCATGCAGAAGTAGCCCTTCCTGTTGATGTACTCGGTCGCGAGATGGTCTGGAGCCAAAATTGAGATGTGTGCTCTGTCTATGGCTCCCCCGCAGTTCGGGAATCCCATGGCAGCAAAGCCGTCCACAGTCCCACGAACATTGCCCAATGTCACCGTCCTCCGTAGCAGAACGCGATTGATGGCTTGGCAAACTTGTGAGAGGGCTAATCCGACAGTGGACCTCCCGACTCCAAACTGGTTTGCAACCGACCGGTAGCAGTCAGGAGTCGCCATCTTCCAGACAGTAATCGCTACATGCTTCTCCACAGTTAGGGCTGACCTCATGTTGGTGTCTTTCCGTTGCAGGGCAGGGGCCAACTGGGAACACAGTTCCAGAAAGGTTGCTTTCCACATTCGAAAGTTCTGTACCCACTGCTCGTCATCCCACAGCTGCATAACAATGCAATGCTTGTCTCTCGCAACCAGAAACGGTGTTGCACTGTGTGCAGATGATTGGTGAAGGAGCTGAGCAACGCGGTGCTGTTGCTCTGCATGGCATTGATCAGCCCCTGCTCCTCAGCGTCCTCGTCTGACTCGGAGCTCATTGCGTACTGAGCAACCAGCTGAGATGTATTCAAAATGTTGAAGGCGACAGTGGAGATCAGAGCAGGATCCATGCTGTCGCTGTTGTGATTGCTTGCAAGTGGTGCAGTGCATCACTGCACTGTTGAAAATAGGCGCAAGTTGCTATTGGCAACGAGGAAGACGCAAGGGGAACACAAGGCACCATGGGAAACTGAGAGTTTACCCATGGCGCTTTGCGTTCCTTTCCTTCATCCCATGATTCCAAGCGCCGATTCAGGGAAAATGGAACGATGAGATAGGTGCCCAGAAGTCATTGCGCTCAACCGCGATAATGCAAGGAGCGACGTGTGTACACGCTACCCCGCAACAAAGGTCACGTTTTTTATAGCGCGATTGCCATGTTGCGCTTTAATCTGATCGTGTGTACATAGCCTGAGAAATCATTCCAGACACACAACTCACATCTCACTCAGCTGGGATTCTGGATACAAGCTCTCAGAGAAGCTGTCAAGTGAAACCACCGCCTCCTAATTGCATTGGTGAGGAAAATTGCTTTTGCAAGTTTGAGGGCTTATTTGCTATCTGTTATTATAAAACAAGTGTATCGATTCCTAAACATGCTAATATCAGCTCCCTGTTGGTTGGGTAACAGATATGAAAGTTGCTAAAATACCATATTGAGTACAGTAGATATCTGAAGAGTAAAGAAAAGCAGACTAACAGGCACCCTTGCCATTAACTGCCTCTGGTGTGAATTGTAGATGAAGAGTGATAAGGAATCTATTTTTTAATATAGGAAATGAGTATTTTAGAGTTCTTTGCCAAGATCTTACTACTGTTTGTTGAGTGGCAAAGTTTTAAAGGTGACTAGCATGTAAGATGCTGAAGCTTCTTCTCCCCCAACTGAAATTTGTTTTTCAAAAGTCAACAGCTGCAGTTAATTGGAACTAGAAGTGAAGTAAGCAAGGAACATGATAAATACTTTGAACACTGAAGTTACGTGGTATGGTGCCACCCCTAGCAACTACTCTTAATGTAAACTTAGCATCTGGAATTTAAGATTGTAAAACGTAGTCAGTTACTGAAAGAGCTAAAAATATGGTTTGTGTGTCTTAAACCAACCAAGATTTGCCAGTTTCTTTACTACCTAAAAACCAGTTACATTAAATTTAGAGGATGCCTAGTCTTTTCACAATCTCACTCAACTTGGAAAGACTACCCACTAAAGCTGAAATTGGCTGGGGGGAGGGGTCACACCAACACACACAGTGACTACTCAGTATTTAAAGCCCATGCCTGTAATGACTTTGCACAGAGTTAAACACCCCATCAACTCTGTTCCACCCACAAGGGAGCCAGTTACAGGTTCATTCAGGGAAAGCTGAGTCCACACTTGGTTAAAACAATGCCTGACACTAACAGTTTAATTGAACACCTAGTACATGGAACTGATTTAATCTTTACACACAGATGTTAAGTATTGGATGACATAGCAATGTATTTGTTCCAAACACAGTGGTTTCAACCAGAACTGTAAGAGCACGTCTATGTTATGCTGCTCATATTTTAGGGACCTTGAAACATTGCACATTCCTACTTTTCAAACCAGAACAACAAGGAAAAGGATCACGAAGCTGCCTAAAGGTAGTTTTCTTCTAAACAGTGAAATTAAGATTTAAAAGTAATTCAGGTTTCCAAGGCTTAAATGTGTTCTCAGAAGTTCTTGTTTGCAATAAAAACAAAACAAAACAAAAAAAGCCTGTTTCAAGCAGTAAGTATGACCTCATGGAAATAGGGTCAGTTTAAACACTGTCATTTAGTATGGTCTCATGCGTCCTGAAGGGGGTGGTGCACGATTTGGAGGAGTGATTGCTATATCCAAGTAGTCTCCTATCTGGAACTTCTGAGACTGCAGAGTCATGGAATCATCTGTGCCCTTTCTGCCTGACATTGTGCTGCCAATCTCTTTCACCCTGTAGGAGGAAGTGAAATGTGAATTAATAATTGGAGGCAAAAAGTTCCTCTCTTTAAACTGCAAACTCATTTAAGGCCCAAATATGATCTGATAGTGCATGATTTTAGGGTATTTTCCCCCTTTTCACTCTCTAATTGCTTAACAAGGTGGTTCCCCTCATCGCACTGCCTTCACTAGAGAAACCACCCAGCTCTAGTTAAGTGAGAGCAATTATGTAAACTTACATTAAAATTTTAGCTCAGAAAACTGTCTACCAACTTAAAGGGAACACAACTTGGGAAGAAAACACACAAATGACATAGCAGAAGACAGCCACTGCCCTTTATCTGGTTACTGATGAGCGAACACCTACACCAATGTCTGACAGGGAATCATTATGACAAGCACTTATTAAAGGATCATGTCACTCTCCATATTCCCTGAGGCAACAAGACTGTCATTGCTACTAGAAGCTGCAGGGAAATATCCTGGTTGGCTGCCTGTGTGGTGAACAGCAGATTAGGCAAACACTTGCTCATTGTTTTAAAAAGGGGTGAACAAAGGCTTGGAAGCATTGCAGTCACCATGCAGTTCTCTATTAGTACTAGATTTTATACAAGACTTTAAATCAATGTCAATGAAAAATGGTTTATAGCTCTTCTGAATCAAGTATTCTAGTAATCTGGACAAGAAATGTCATTTACCTATAGCCTGGTCTCTTGAGCTCTGTATAAACAATTGCAAAATTGAAGTGTGTGCCCTTCTTTCGTGCTTCTGGGTAGACCTCTTTCACTAAACTGGTCAGCTCTTTTAAAGTTGCATCCATCCTAGATTTAAAAAAAGACATTACAACTCATCAGAATGGTTCGTAATATTCTCAAATATTAAAAAATTCAAACCCCATTTACAATAAGAGTACAGTTACCAAGTTGTCACTCAATTACAAAAACATCACATAAAAGGCAAAGAAATATAGTTCACATTTAGGCAGGAAAAGATTTTATACACTTATGTATTTCCACATAGTATGTATTTCATGTTCACGAGTTTCCTTTTTTGAGAATCAATTTTACAGACCCTAATTAAATAATGGGCGGCAAAATCGTCTAGTAGATAAGGCACTGAGACTCAGGTCTGGGTTCTAATCCTGGCTTAACTATTAACCTGCTATGATGTTGCAAGTCACTTCACCTCACTGTACCTGTTTCCCTTCTATACCTTGCCTATTGAGTGTAAATTTTACCACAATAGGCACCCACTGCCACTAAGTAGTTGTATGGTAAGTGTTGCAGAGAGTCCCTGATCTCAGCTGAGGTCTCTGTAATAGTAAGTAATAAATTGTAATTTCCATACTTTTCAAATATATATTATATGTATGTGTACACACACACGATAAGGCTCACTTTGACTTCCTCTAATAAGATCACAATTAATATCCTGTTCATGCTGTAGTCTGTTCAGTCTGCAACCAGACTGCTAGGAGTGGGGCAGCATGGGACCCACAGAACCATGGGGCCCAGGACGGTCATCCTGCTCAACCCCCACTAAGGACGGTCATGCTCAAAACACTTGGTTATTGAAGGAATTTTTAAATGGCTCTTATCTTTCGGGTTGCCGACCTCTGCTCTGGGGCCAAAGCAATTTTCTACACTAAAAGTTCAAGGAACTAAAAAAGAGTTCTTGGTTGCCACCTAGCTCTAGAGAAAACACCCCCACAATACCCAAATACCACATGCAGACTGTGCACATGAAAAGTATGCACAACACAGCACAAAAATTACTCACACTTTCTATACTGTACTCAATGTTTTGGGATAGCCGTCTTTTGTAGACTGCAAGAATTGTGGAAATACACTTAAGTTCCAAAGGGGTAGCTGTGTTCATCTATTGCAGAGAAAGAGTCGTGTGGCACTTTTAAAGACTAACAGATTTATTTATTGCATGAGCTTTCGTGGGAGAAAATCCCATTTTGTCAGACTTATTCAAAGTGTCTGATGAAGTGCGATTTTCTCCCATGAAAGCTCATGCAATAAATAAATCTGTTAGTCTTCAAAAGTGCCACACGACTCTGTTTGGAACTAAACTTAGTTACTAAAGGCAGCCAAAACAACCAGTTTTCAAGACAAAGTATGTCAGGTCTATTTGGGAATAAAGAATTTCAAATGTTAAAAGTATGAAATGTTTCATATTGCACATTTACACCACATTAATGAAGAGTGAGTACCCAATATACACCAAATGGAGAATCGCTAACAATGAGCTCTAGTTATGTAAATTCCTTATGAAATTCTTCATTCCAATCGCAGGAAGGCGATTCCCAGCCATTATGGCTACAAACGATACAACACCCCCCCCACCCGGCTTAGCTCTGCCAGCCAAGGCTTGTTTTGACTGCACATACACATGCCTAAGGCCCTGCTAAAAAGCCAAGCAGACAGACCCGACCGCCAGTTTCATTCGAGGGAGGCTGATGGCGGGGCAGGATCTTATGCAGTGTGGGACCGAGGGCGAGAGTGGATCCCAGCCCGGCGGCGCTCACCAGGTGTAGATCTGCAGCTCGCTGGAGGGGACGTTGCCGCGGGAGAACTCGTCCATGCGGTGGTGCCGCCCGTTGTTGGTGGTGAAGACCCTCAGCAGCAGCGGGCAGGTCTGCAGGCGGGAAACAAGCCATCAGCCCCCGGGACCGGAGCCGCCCCTCCCCGCACGCCTCCCCCGGCCTTGCCTAGGGTCGGCGGGTCCTCAGCGCTCTGGGCCGGGCCCACCCCCGCGATACCTTCTCCCTGTCGATGGGCTTCTCGGGCTCCTTCTTGATCTCCTCCTGCGTCACCCGCGATTCCACTGCCATCTTCCCTGCGGCCGGCCGGGAGCGAGCTGCGGGATACCGCCGGTAGTACTTCGGGGGAGGGAAACAGGGGAGAACCCGGATGTCTCGCGAGAGGAGTGAGCCCCGCGAGGCTACGAAAGAGAGACTGGAGAGAGAGCCAAGAGGTGCGCGCGCGCAGTAAATAAGTGCTGGCTTGAGCGGCTCGGACGGGAAAAGGGCGGACCCGATCGTGCGACTGCGCAGGCGCAACCTATCGTCGGGTTGGTGGGGGAGAGCGGAGGCGTTATGTTCCTCCGCGCCGGGAAGCGGCTGGGCGGCGGCCTTAGCGGGGTGTCCGCCAGTGGGGCTGCGTGGCGATGGGGTGTAGGAACCCGCACGAGGCTGGCTGCTGCCGCCGGGGCGGAGCGAAAGAGGCGCGCGCTCCCTGGGAGCCGGCCGGCCGTAGACCCGGGGAGGTGCCCGGGTGGAGTGGAGCTGTTTTGCTGCCGCTCTCACAGCCTGTGCGCCGCCATCGCCCCTCCGCGGCCGTTACCCAACGGTCCAGGCTGGCCGGTGACCTGGCTCGGGGCGGGGCGGGGCCCGCTGTCCTGCCGCTGCTGGGGGCGCCCCTCCCCCCGGCTGGCTGACGAGTGCCTGCCTGGCGGCTCTGCTGGGCCCCCTCTGGGCGTCTCACTTCGGCCTCTTGCACAGGTCACGTTGGGCTGCGCCCTGGTGCGCTCCCAAGTGCCAGAGACCAAGCTAGGTTGTAGAGTTGGTCGCTGATTTTTCTCCCCTTCCTCCTCCCCCCGGGGTCGCAGATCGCTCAGCAGTGAAATAGTTAACGTGGATGCAGTATTTTACTGGAGCCGTTGATCCTGCCCCTGAGATCAAGCAGCTGTTATGAGCGTTATTTATTTCTATCCGAGGTACGGGTTGTCTTTTCAAAGCTAGGTAATGTTTCTGCCTTCTGCAACGTAGGTCCAAACGCGTAGGCTGAGTGGCTCCAGCCCAGTCATTGGTAACTGTGAGTCTGGGGCATCTCGCTTTAGCAGGCTCCTAGCAGCACCTCCCCAGACCTAAAGAGAGTTGGTTTCAAAGGTAAGTGCAGAATCACTTTTGTCTGTTGCACGATGATGCGGTGTTGCTAATATTCTGAAATAACTTCCTGTTTGTTCTCCATTTCATGTTTACAAATTGAGTCTCAAGATTTCCAGACTAGATCCTCCCAACAACTTCCAATACTCTGAAAAGCTTAGTATAGACTGATAGTACCTATGCCTTCTATGGAATGACTTACATTTCTTTACAGGAGAAAGATTACACAGATGCTTACTGTGGATAAATGTGTATTAATAACCTGCTGTAACTGCAAATAGCTGAAAAAATAAATTAGAATCTGCTCATTCATAGCTACAATTTAGTTCCCCTTCATATCAGAGACTGGAGGGACCAAATACATGCACTCTCTATTTTATGCTTTTGTTTTTCCAAGAATTGAATATTGTGTTATGTCACTCTTGGCTCAACTATTGTGTGCTGCCAAATAGGTGGGCTAAAGATAGATGTATGTTTCTGAGATGAAGTTCAGCAATAAAATAGTCCTGATGGTTAGGTCCAGTGGATTAAAATTAGTAGGAAAACTTCCTAATTATTGGTTTAAAAAAATTTATCATAATGGTCCGATATATTTTATGGTTTGGCATTTCTGTATGTGTTTGTGCATTTTAATTTGTGCCCACCCATATACATTCATTCCCTAATCCTGTAAAGAATCACACACAGAGAAATCAATGGGACTTCTTTCAAGGCATAAAGTTAGTCTTTGCAGGATTGGGACTTTGGAGAGCAGCATTAAATGTGTATTTTAAAGCCTTGTTATACTATGTCTTGTATTAGTCATGTAGTTGATCAGTGATCATAAAGTTAAAATACTATTTCACTTAATTTAGGATTCTTTTAAAGATAATGTTTCTTTACATGTCAGAATTTTTTTCTTAGTTTCCAAAGTAGTGTGAAAGTAATATATTCATAGTTTTCACTAACTCCATAAGTACAAGGAAATTGAATTCTTATATAAACTGACATAGAAATGTATGTATGTCTGCTGATGCACAGTATTTAATTATAGTTAATAGTATATTTTCACTTCTTTGTAAAATACTGTTAATATAATATTGAAAGTTAATATTCTCATTGTAAATACTTGCATAATGCATCTCATTAAATCCATTCTAACTCATTTGTAGCCTGGGTATTTTTTAAAGTATGTAGCGTCCATGAAAGTTATTCCTGTCATGCATACACAGAGAACATCATCATCATACTAAAACTGCTACACTGGTTTATCCTAGATTTGATTCAGCAAAGTACTTTCTTGAACGGGGTGCACTTGAACACATGCTTATTTGCTTTTCTGAAACGAGCCTTAATGTTATAGAAATATACATCCCACAAAAGCTCATGCGATAAATAAATGTTAGTCTTTAAAAGTGCCACAGGACTCTGTTTTTCTGCAATAGACTAACACAGCTACCCCTTTGGAACATGATATATTGTTTGTTACTTAAAAAGGAGTATGCGATCACATAAATAATTGTAATACATCTGCAGTTTATGCTGTCACATTTATCATTTGCATTTCCTGGCCTCCGTACATTGACATTCTTATATTTTTAATTTTGAAATACTAATCAGAAAAAAAATCCATACCTTTCAGACTTTTTTTAAAAAAAACAAACACACAAAGAGGCACAAGTCTAATTGAAAAACTAACACAAACAAGCCTTTATGGGTCCCATTTAATGTAACATTGCCATTTTAAAAGAAAATTATAGTATACTTAACATGAGACAAGATCAAACAATGTATCTTAGTGCACCGTATCTCTTTTCTTTTGGAGTAGATAATAGGAAAAAATCGTAAGACATTAAGTTACAATTATTTTGTGTAAATTACCAAAAGAAGTGATAGAGCTTCACCACCATTATAAGATTAGAATTCCAAGATGATGCACTTTTTCATATTGTAAACATTAATTATATCTGCCCCAGTAATGTAGGCTTATGGCTTAGTACACAGACCCTCTTGTAAAACTAAGGTTCAGATATCATAAAAGAACAGCCATCGTAAATAGCTTCATAACAAAGCAGCACTTTAAGTTGTTCCTGCTATTTGCTTTTGAATACTTTATTTATGAGAAATAAACTGCTTGAGTTTTAAGGAAGCTCAAGTATGGCTTTATTTTATTGATGAAATACACTCCACCAAAATTAATTGATTTTGAATCTGAAATTTTATATTCTAAAAATGCACACATTTTCATATTGGCAAAATAAAATTAGGAATATTTTCAATTAAAATACAAGTGTGCAGTTTTTAGCATGGGGTTAAGCATGAAAATACAAATGGAAAAATTATAATCTAGTAGTGTAAAGTTGGAAAGATCCCTTCGAAAAGATCAGGCAGTACAGACAATACTGAAGCAAAACAGTTTCCACTTCAAAATGGAAGTAGCATGGCAATTGCTTATATACACATTCTACTTGTTTACTGGTTTAAACTAGTTTTCTAACAGTTCTTCATTTCCTTTGGGAAAAACAACTCTATATATTGTTAAAGAGTCAGAGTGGTGAGATGGGGGTAGTCTCGGTTAGGGAATACTAACTTGCATATAAGGTAAAGTGAGGGGTCGGATTGGTACATGACAGGCAGGGAAGGGTATGTGACAGACAGCATGCAGACTGTCTTTTATCTGGGCACCCTCTCTGCCAGGGGTAGGCAACATTTTTGGCCAGAGGGCCACATGTGACCTATGGCCACTCATATCAGGCTACAGGTGGAAGGACGGGGCTTGGAGCAGGAATGGTCAGACCCCTCTCCCCAGAAAAAGGGGTGGAGCTGGGCTCCACTCCCTCCCAGCTTCAGTGGTGGTTCACACTACATCCAGAGTACTGCTCTCCCTCCCTGCTCCAGCTGGGCTCGGAGGGAGGGGCAGTGGCAATAAGAGCTAATTAAAAATGCAAATATTTATGGCTTACTGTGGGATTATATGCAACTTCTCTAAGAGATGTGACTAATATAACACTTTTCAAGGTATTACAAGTTTCAAAGGACTCTTTGGAACAATATACTCAAAGTTAAGTGGAATTCCTAGGAAATACTTGGCAGGATCGGAAGGCAACTTCCCACCTCTGCATCCATCCTTTTGAAGCTGTGCCATGCAGAGAATCCTATTGTCTGCAGATCACCTCTTACGTGAGGACTGTACTAGAAGCCTAAACTGATCAAAATGAATCTCTGATTTTAGAGCACACTTGTTCTGAGCCAAATCTGTTATGAATGTGTAACCACAGAAAAAATCCTTGGTGGGGTATGAAAGACTGTCCACCGGCCAGAGTATTGCAGTGGGGTTGATCTCTGGCAAGCTTATCAGCATGTTTATAGGTTCCCTTACTGTCTTTAATATGTTTATTTTAAGAATAAATAGAATGCCTGGAAGCAGCTGTGCATGTGGCTATGGCAATTATACTGTCCATAGCCTCTGAGAAGGTGAAACAGCCCTTCTGAGGCAGAGGCTGTGTTGCTAGGGAATTTAGTGTAGACAGGAAACTCCAGCCTGGAAAAAACCCAGTTGGGGAAGGGAGACTCTCCCCAAGAGAGGTGCCCACTGAAGAACTGGGAGCCTAGAGTAGGGAGCCTCTGCTGGACCATGATGGGTAGGATGACTATTCTTGGGTGGGAAATATGGTCACCCTGATGATGGGGGAGGGGGGAATACAGATGCAGTTGCCCTGAACAGTGGTGGCATTAAAGAGTGGTGGTAACCTAGGCCCAGACTGTCAAAGGACATAGGTGCCTAAACACCAGTTTGGGCACCTAAGTTGTTACCACCACTCTTTAATGCCGCCACTGTTCAGGGCTGCTGCACATATGTTCCATTTTTCAGGCCCAACTATGATCACCAAACCTCTAGTCGGTTGCTGTCTACTAGTCACCTACACTCGCTTAATACCTAAATGTCTGCTGTAGGGGTCACTAAGTAGCTGTGTTTCTGCATTGGGGCAGGCATGCTGCTGCTTCACTCTAGGCATCATTCACATACCTGTCTTCTGCTTAAGGCCCAGTGTGATCCACGGGCCAGTGGAAGATAGGCAGCAGAGTACAAAGCTCATTCATGGGGATTTGATCCAGTAGGCATGCACAGAGGCTGCCTACTGGCTTGGGTCACATTAGAATCTACCTGGAGGGGGTGGTGATGCCTACATTATAACTTTTAGTACAATGTTGAGGGCCCTCAGCTGAGACATGGGAGGCCTGGGTTCAGTTACCCCCTCTGCCTGAGGGGAAGAAAGATTTGAATAGGGTTGTCTCACACCAGTCTGGCCCAGTGGTTATTGCTCTCCTCAGAGATGAGGATGATCCTTGTTCAAATTCCTCACCCACCCCTCTTCCCAAGCAGAGTGGGGAATTGAACTTGGGTGTCCCACATCCTGGGGGCTATCTACTGGGCTAAATGTTAAAGGGGGGCACCGGCACCAGCACCACCAGTGTTTCATGTGGATTAAGGCATTCTCACAAGAAATAACTTAGGCACCAAAGCCACCTGACTCCAGGAAACGTGTTCAGCACTGTGAACCCACTAGCAGGGATAGGTGCTCCCTATAGGCTCAATTTAGGCATCTGTCTCCATGTGAGGGGCAGGGCTTAGTGTCCACTTCTTATTAGTTCTCCCATTAATATCTTAGGTGACTTCCCCCCCTCAAATGCTGGCTTTGTGGGTTGCATTCTAAGATGCTTATCTCTTCTCCATTCGGTATAAAGGGAACCTAGACACCTAATTCAGATTCTTTAGATCAGCATTGTTCCCATGATTTTCCTAGGTACCTAAAAGTTATGCATTGCAATGTCCAGTCCCTTTGTGGATTTGGCCCTTAATCACTAAAATATGCAGCTAACACAAAGAAGGCAGATCTGTGGAGTTAGAAGGCCTCTCTCATAATCGCTTCTGAGAGTAGAATTAGTTTAATGACAAATGTAAAATAAAACCCCCTATGGATTTTAGTCACTGTTTACATACATTGTATAACTAAGTCTAAATGTAAATAGAAGTAGAATGTACATGGTTTAACCAAAAAAAACCCCCGCTATGCATCATGCTTAAATGAAGCATGTAGTATATTTTTAAAAGGTTTCTATTTATGTATTTAATTATTTTTTTAAAAGCATCACTGCAACATCCCACGCTTCGACTAGGCACATTATAAAACGGAGTGAATTGCTACACTGTAATTCACACACTAATGTGTCTTGATGCTTAAAAATACATTTGCGGTTAAATCTAGAGTACGGATTATAAAATATAGATTATTCAAAGTTTTATCAGTAACTACTTGAGTTTGAGAACAAAATACACCCTGGAACTTATAACTGAAGGTGTGTTGTAGCTGGAAATTGTTTGAAAATTAAGTTTAGAAAAGTCCTATCCGTTGTGTCCTGTACAATAGTCTTTCCTCTGTATATTGAATAAAATGTGGATACCATTCTATACATTAAATTCTGATGGACTGGCATCCTAAATATTCAGTTTTTTCCCCAAGAGGGTAGTAGATGTAGAGTTACAAAAATACAAAAGTAAGGAAGAAATTTTGCCAGAGTCTGAGCCTGGATTTCATTATGTGCTGTCATTTTTACTATAAAAAACATCTGTTTCAGTCTCCAGAAATCTTAGGTACACAATAGAGTAATAAAATGATTTTATAGCTTGGGCAATACACTACCCTTAGAATCTTGTTCTTTCGCTTACTGCTTGTGATATACTGTAGTTAAAGAATAAACAGGTTTGTTCCTGCAGTAAATGGAAAATTAAAAAAGAGCATATAAGATCAAATATCTAAAATCATAAAAATATCTCATCAAAATTTAGTATAGCTAGTTATCGCTTGGACCAGAGAGAGAGAGAATGTGTATTATACTATCCTACTGCTTTGTCTGCATTTTTTTTCTCCCTACCAGTCTAACTCCACTAGTGACGGCAGTAATGAGAGCCATTGCATAAAGAAGTCATTGGCATTTTATATGTTCTGCCTTCCATCCCTCCTCCAAGAAAGTCTAATGACATGGAATGAAATCTTGGCCACTTGAAGTCAGTGGAAAACTTTTTTTTAAATGGTAATAATTAAGAGATCTTCATCTACACTAACATGTCTAGTGTTTTTGCTGCCTGTGCAGTTAACTGGATCCTGGGCTATTCTGGAACTCCTTGTATAATTTAGGGCTTGTCTATATAGGGACATTCAGGAAAATTAATTCCAAATCCACTAAAGGTGTGAATTTAAATAGAATTAGTTAAATTGCATGAAACTCCTGTGTGGATGCTCTGATTTGGAATTAGTGTCTAAATTTAGTTTATCCTAATTCACTTTGAATCAAGATGCATTATAGTAAGCTTATATTATTTTTGAATAAGAACATCACTGCAGGGGTAAATCCATTTTAATTAATCAGTTTATATTGGATTACTTTTCCTGAGTGTCTCCATGTAAACAAGCTCCTGGATAACCATGGGTGTCTGTCTAATTTTCAGAACCCTACCCTGATGCCTTATAAGCAGCCGTGTGGGCTCTAGAATGCTACATGCTGAGTCACCCCATTGATACGCCCCTTGTGTTCGTACTTACCCCACTAAGCCAGCGTATACAAGGGGATCCTAGAAGGCAACCTGGAGGTTCTCTTCTATAGTACCTACACTGGAAAATCCTTCCCTGGAGGAATGGATCCTGACCTGGAAATTTACCCTACTCCTTTTACCTGGCGTGAAGGGGTTTGAGCAGAGGTAACAATCTTACTCTCTGCATAGACATAGCTTCGCTCACCCAGGTAGGCCTTATTCACACTCTATTAGGACTACTTTCTTTAATAAGAGTTACAGGATCAGTTGTTTGATTATTCCAGCATCTCCCCAAAAATATCTGTTCTCACCCCACTGCTGTTATAAGAAAGAGGTAGCCCTTTTTCCTAACATCTTACCAGACAGATTCCAAAGGATTGAACTGAATATGCCTCTGCTCATAATAATACTTACATCCACATTCATGGACATGTTCCAGGGGGGTAGCCATGTTAGTCTAGTGCAGCAAAACAAATAAGGAATCCTGTGGCACTTTTAAAAACTAACAAATTTATTTAATGCATGAGTTTTCATGGGAGAAAATCCCACTTTGTCAGATCTTCAAGGGTCCACACTCCTTTGGGTCCATGGCAAGGAGTTGTGGCTGGTTGTAGGAAGAGGAGGCTGGTGGGGGTGGGAATGAATGCCGATAAGTTCCGATGCTGAGGTCTGGGTAGGAACTAGTGCTGTGGCATGCTGATGGAAGGGGATGGATACCATAAAATGGGGGCAAGTTCTCAGGGGTTGCTAGCTCTGATGCTGGAGATATGGGGCTGGGGTGTGCTGTGATAGCAATGTTGGCATTGCAGGGATGCTGACATGGTTGATGGGGTTGGTGCTAATGGGTTGGGGTAGTGATCCTGATTGGAGTTATGTGCTGCTGAGTGTTGTGGACTGGGTGGGAGGGGTGGATAATGGTGCTGCTGTGTAAGGACTGACATTTTAGTCCCTGCTGTTTCCAGTTAATGGCTACAGAGAGTTGTGGAACAGATATTTGCATCCATAAGCCAGAATACCTCCCCTAGTGATTTTATGTGAATTTAGTACCGAACTGCTTTGTGTAGTGGGATCCCTCAAACCATGGACAATTTCTCTGGTTCTGCAGGGACTAGGTATCCGAATGCAAATATCTCTGACTGATAGCTATCTAAAAACCTTTCATTCAAAGGACTGGGATGTTAGGAACACCACATACATATTATTGGACATTGCACAAGCTCTCCAGTATGCTGGACAGATTGAATGTGACATTTGTTACTGAAATGATGAGGAAGGACACTTTATGGAGATGTGAGTTCCCTTGGGAGACAGCTAGGTGGCACTAAAGCATACTTAAGTACCACCATGTTAATACGAACATTTACAATGCCAACTTGGTTGATGGTTAGAAATTCTTGCACTAAACAGACTGTTCAGCTCCTGCTCTTGCCTAATCACTATAGGTTTTCTGCATGAAATTATGCTGTATCTCTCTGACTGGTTCTTCTGTTCTCCATTACATGTAGAATAAAGGGAAACCTGTTGTAATTTAGTCCTGCTGCTGACAAGATAACAATTTCAGAGATGGAAGGCAACCTTCTATTTCAGTGTGCTTTACTGGTGCTCACAATTTACAGCAAATCAACTACCAAGGCCTCTAGTGATAACATTTCTTTGTTCTAAAAATAGAAGATAGTATTTTAAGAATTCTAGTTGTCATGCAATTAATAGCACACTTTGTTCTGAGTAAAAAGACTTAGTTGTTTAGAGCAGTAACTGTATTTTTCATGTTTAAAAGGGGAATGGGGAGAGCTTTATTGCCAGCACTTTTCCTAACAGGGGGATGAATCACTTGCATTCTTGGCAGCCAAGCTTAAATTCACAAGAATGCTCAGTTTGATCAACTTCCTTCAGAACACTAAGCTCAAAGTAAAGAGGAAAAAAAGAAGAGAGAAAGAAATTTGGATGTGCTTCTATGAGGAAGACATTGCAGGATGGACATGCAAGCAGGAAGACAATAAATCTAGTGTACGAATTGTTTTGCCCAAAGCAAGTGACTAACTTGCTGTTAAAAGACTGGCTAGACTTAATTAAAAGAACAATACCGCAAGAAGGAAAAACAAGAGGAGAAAGAGCCAACAGAGAAAAATCCAGAATTGGCAGAAATGTGGGACGTTGCATCCAAAATTAGTTTAATAAAATTGTATCAGATTATTCTCTACAAAAACTATGTGAAGTTTCAAATAAAATGATAACAGCCTTGCTCAAAATGAAAGATTCATGTTAAGAATTCTTAAACTGGAAGAAGCAAAATGCAAGATTGTGTTAATTAGGTATGAAGAAAATCATTACAATGATTTAAAAAACAAAAGAAATCTCCATTGTAAGTCTCTTGTCAACCCCATTGCTACCTTTCGCCTAGTCCCATGCCAATACTCTGCCACAATCAATTTTCACTCATGGTGCAGGGAAAGTGGGTAGAAATATGGTTGCTAATCCCCAACCATTAGCTGTCTGTATGGAATCAGTGCAGCTGAGTTGACTGAGTCCCAGACCCCCTGTGGATCTGATTCTGTGTAAGGAATAGATGGTTTGAAGGGGATACTCAGTAAGGGTGTCAATATTGTGGTGTGACAGATCTGAGGTTAGTCCCAATGACACAGCCATATGTTCTCAGTTTCACCACCTCAGCTAGCTGGTGGCTGAGGCCATACCACAAACCAGGACAAAGTTTTGTGAAACTGACGGCTACAGCATTCCCAGTTTTCAGAGAAATGAGGTTATCCTTGTATTTGTCTATAAAAAAAATAAGGGGGTGGTGTTCCTTCACATTAATGCAGAGTTCAGAACTCCTAACTGATCCACAGGAGAAATTCTCTGAAACAAATTGTCAAGGTTCTGCCACAATGGAATGCCTGCTGCTCAAGAGAAGCGTGCGACTCTGAAACAGGATGCAGGAGAGGGTGGTCCCTGAAGGTCAGGGTTGTGTTCAGTGGCGTGGCAATGAGAGAGGAAGCTGGCTCAGAGTTTGCTTTCATAATGCTTGAATTATGAATAAATTCAGCCTCTTGTACTTTTGGTTCCCAAGCATTCGTGACTCAGAAATGTGAATAGGAAAATTAGGTTAGTAAGAACAATTCTCTAACTGAACTTTTATTTCAGAATAATATTTTGTTTCAGACAAAGGACTTCACACACTCAATTGGGGTTCTAATCACTTTTTGGGGGGAACGTGTGCAAATGCTTACATGTGAGAAGAAAGAGAGAGTCAAAGAGTGTCAGCTGGTATATTGGATTAAAAAATACTGGGCCCAGTTCCTCCCTGCTGTAACTCCACTGATGCACTCCAGGAGCAAGTTTGGCCCTATATTCTGTTTTGGGGATGAGGGGCAGTATACGAAAGTCCTTTGTACCTCCCACAGCAATAAATCTAGTAAAACCTTGGAGGTTTCTCTATTCAAACCACAAAGAATTTCACTGGAGGATTTGTTGCTCCAATTTGAAGAGAATCAGTGGGGACTCAAGCACTGGCATTCTGCTCCCGTATTTGTGAGCCAGCAGTCTGCCAGAATCGTCATTGATACTAGGACATCTTTTGTGTTCTGGCAGGAGATCTTATCTGGTATCTTAACTGAGCTGCACTGAAGGCATCTGAGGCAATTTTTACATTGCTCAAGCTAAAATAATTGAAATGTTTTAATTAGAGAGCAAACACAGTCTGTCACTTTCCTCTCAGTGACGCACAGAAACCTATCTGCTTCCCCCAGGATGGCAGTACAGTTAAATCATAGCTAGTGCCATTATTACAATGTTAAGCTGTAAATGTGAATGGGGTACTTTTTACAAATGAGATGATTTCATCTCAGCCTGGAAGAATTTATTCTCAAATGAAGAAGGCAAAAGAAAGGGCAACAGTTCATGGTAGAAGTGGTGTGAAGAAATTATTCTGAAAGAGACCAGTGAAAAAGGGGGCATTTAAGAGGGAATTGGGATGAGAGAGAGAATTTCGAGATTGATCAAAGCCCTGGGCTGGGACTCACAAATTCTGGGGTCAGTTCCTAGTTCTGCTACAGACTTGCTGTTTAATCTTTTGCGAGTCACTTGAGCTCTTTGTGTCTGAGTTGACCATCTGTAAAAGGTATTTCACAACATGATGTGGATGTAACGAGGATAAAATATATACATGCTTATATAGTAAGTTGATACAGATTCTTCCACCACTTGAAATCAGCTAATCAAGATTGGATGCCTGGCTAACTGATACCCTCTAATCACAAATTTGTGGACTTCAGGCAGGAATTACTGGATGAAGATTTACGGCCTGTGTTATGGAGGAGGTCAGACTAGATAATCACAATGATCTCTTTTGGCCTTTAAATCTATGTGATAGGGGCCATATAAGTACTTAGAGAAACATTATTAAGCTGCAGAACAGGATGGGAGGAGACAGAGCAGTTCAGAGAGAGAATTGGGAACATAGGAAGCAAGAGGGGAAGTAGGAGAAAATTAGAACAAATACGTAGGTGGGAACAAGTGAGTCGCTTATGAGTGAGGACAAGAAACTTGAATTTGATCCAAAGACAGGAAGTAAAAGGACGCAAGACAATGTGGCTGAAATGGCGACAGAGGGTTGAGACTAGATGGAAACTAGTGCGAAGGGGGTTATATACTCAAGATGAGAAATTACCAAGGCATGGACAAGAGTTTTAGTTGTGGAGACAGAGGGGCCAGAGCAAATTTTAGCAATGAAAAGACAGGATTTGGGGCCAAATCCAAATTGCTTTGTAGTCAATGAAAAGATTTTCATTGTTGTAATTGGGCACACTAGGTCTTTAGTGAGAGACTGGATATATGAGGGAGAGGAAGAGAGAGAAAGGAGTCACAGATGACACCAAGATGGTCAGATTAGGAAAATAGTAAAAGCATCAGAGGAGGTAAATTGAAGCAGTAGAGAGGAATTGGGAAGGAATGATGCTTTATAAGAAGAATTTTAGTTTGGGACTGAATGAGTTTGAGATGACAGCAGGGATTCCAGGATCAAATATCTGAGAGATGGGGTGTGACCCATCCATGCCTATGGTAGCCCACCTGAAAATGCCAAGGTCAGAGCAGGTTGCAAAAGGGAGCAAATTTTCCCAAACTGGTGGCTTACACTGCAGTTAGATTCACCACCAGTTCTGATCTCCCACACTGGTTATCAAGAAGCCATGTGGCTTACCTTCCCCAACACAGCACATGGCTTAGAAAAGCCACAGAATTCCCTGCCCTGTCCCTTGGCATATGCTTACATGTCCTGGTGAGTCATAAGGTGTAGCCCTTGGGTTTTTTAACTGGAGTTATAGTACATTTGAATTCCTTTGATGGACCATTAAGTAGGTTTAGTGCCGCTGTCATCCTGTCTGGGGGTATCATTCAGAAACACAACAAAGTTTGAAATGCAAATATACCATACATATTTAGAACTTAGAATACAAACAGATACATACAAAATAAACACTAGTAATATACTTAGCAAATTATAACCTTTTCAGTGGTATCTGATGTGCCATGTCTCATATGAATTATTATAATTTTGCAACATCTATATCAATAATATTATAAATGGTCACCCCAATCCAGACAGAGTCACATGGGGCTATATAACTGGATACAGATGGGTATTAGGTAGAAAAGTAGTCTGAAGACACAGCCGAAGACTGACCTGGATGGAAATAGTAATAGAGATGGTAAGCCAAAGGTGTCAAACTCATTTGCTATGGCGGCCAGATTTGACTTAAGTGTACTTCAAGTGAGCCGTACATACCATAAATCAAAATGCATTCTCGTGGCATTGCAGAGCATTATGTATGTGAGACTGTGCTCCACAATACCTGTCTCTCTGTTAGGGAGACAGTGTGGTCTCATGGAGCGCTGTCTTGCATACCCAGTGCTCTGTGGTGTCGTGAGACCAGACACTCTCGCAGCATTGCAGAGGGCTTGGTATGTAAGATCACTCTCTCTTTCTCAGGGAGAGAGTGTGGTCCCACAGAGCAGTTGCGAGCCAGATGGAAGAGGTTTGTGGGTCACATGTTTGACACCGCTGTTGTAAGTGCTTTGAGACAGACAGATGCAAGAAACTATTTTTAAAAGAGCCGGGCATCGTGCTAAATCTTTAATGGAGGCCTACACATTCCTAAATGACATCTGTGACCTGGCTCCTTGCAGATCAGACTATACAGCCACAAGATGACCCCTGTAATGATGGCCCATGTGATGTAATGTGATGTGTCCCGACACAGAGGTTGTGAACCACTGAGAGCTAAGTAACTAATGGAGCCTAAATGGAGGGAGTGACTAGCCTTCTCTTTTTCCAGGTCCCTTTTTTAGGACAGACAGACGCTGCAGCACTGAAAGATCTCTGGATGTCTGCTCTCCATCAGTTGCTTTAGCTGGACCAAAGGAGCAGTGCCAGGGACTGGAGGTAATTGGACTAGAAAGGACTCTGGGAGTGAGCTCATGGAGAATGTGATCTTAACAAGGAGTAGGTCTTCCAGATGAGAAGCTTGGGCAAGAGGCACAAGATGAGCTGATAGGTTGGCCAACGGCAAACTTCTCTTGAATAGGAGAGATTACAGAGCTATTAGCAATAAAGAGTTCTGTAACCACTAACAGATAAATGACTTAGCCAGGATCAATATAATCTGTGTTAGTGTGGCATTCTTTCTATACATGCCTCTTATGAACCGCTAGATGGAGACTTTATAAGGAAGCTTCAAATGGGCTTGAAGTGCAGCATTGTGGTAAATGTGAGGTTCATGATGGTGTGAAGGAGACAAAGCATCTGACGAAGTGGGATTTTCTCCCACGAAAGCTCATGCCATAAATAAATATGTTAGTCTTTAAAAGTGCCACAGGTCTTTGTTGTCTCTCTCTCTCTCTCTCTCTCTCTCTCTCTCTCTCACACACACACACACACACACACACACACACACACACTTTGCTTGGGGAAAATTTGAGAGCATTTCAGATGCTTTTTCAAAATTTACATCTATGTTTCTCTGTGTTACCTTGCCTTACTTGCTCATACAGATCTGAATTTTGGAATCATACATCTTGGGCCACCCAAAAATGAATGTGTATATTTTGGGGAGAGGGAGATGTAGAGAGACTAATTAGCCAACACAGTTCTATGTTTTCATTTTGTCATTGTGTGCTGTTTGTTTTACAATAATCTTGTTTTTCTCTATTCATTTTGATGTATCATATATTAATATTGCTACCTATGTGCTTATGATATTCTAAGATTTTATAAGCTTTCTTCATTTAGACACTGAATCAGATAATTGGCAATCCTTATTATAGTCTCATTCTGTGTTTTATTTGTTATTTGCTAACCACTTATCCTCCCTGCAGTTTTTTTTGACTGATGATGAATAAATGCCACCTGTGACATTCAAAGCCTACTTTCTTTAATCCTGGATTTTAAATTTCCTGAGATCCTGCACAGTATGTGATGGTAACATACAGTGAAGGCTGAAAGGAAAAGGCTAAAAATGGAAAACATTGCTGGGACTGCTACAGAGCTTTTCAAATAAGCAAGCAAATATTCCTAAAGTGAGCTAAAAACATTGGCTGGTATGGAAAGAAAGTTCAGAATAGATGTAGGTTGGAAGATTGCGTAGAAGATTAGGAAACAAGCAGTGAAAATGATAAAGTTATTGTATGGGAACAAATGGTTGTGAAAAATATTTAACCCAACTGTGAGATTTTTCAGTCTACAGTTTTCATATTTTTATTGTGCTGTGATTATATTCAGGTAGAGTGTGCTAAACCTTTCAGGACTTTTCACACTTTCCTGGGGCTGGGACAGTCAAAATTTGCTCATGACCTTCACTGACAGCTTCCTGGGAATTGTAAGGCTGAATCTAATTTCCATAAAATCTCAATTTTAAAATGAAAATGTGGCCCACTGGGATGACAGATCCCACCATGCAAAGCTCAGCTTTGATTGGAGATGTCTGGCTACTCCTCCAGCCAGTCATAACCCTCCATCTTGAATTTGCATTTATCAAATTGATTCTCAGTATCCAAGCCAAGTTTTGTATTCATTCTAGTAACACGCTCTATAGAAAATAATATATATACTTTCTGTAGCTAATTAGTCTTTCAAGTGTCTTCTTTGCTGATAGAGGTAAGTAAACAAATGGGTAGCTTTCAGGATCTCTCTTAGCTCACTTAATAAACAGAGGTTTTACTGAAACTCTTTTCCCAGTTGGTACTTTTCCTTCTTCCAAACGAGATCTGAGGTATGTCTGCTAGAGATTCGCACGCTGTTATGAGATACTGTGAGGCAATGTTCTATATGACTGGTTGTACACTGAGAGAGACTAGGTAGGTGAAGTAATATATTATAATATTGTATTATATTTTATCATATTCCATTTGTTGATGGAAGGGACAAGTCTTTTGAGCTTCACAGAGCTTCTCCTCATGTCTGGGGAAGGTAATCAGGACTTCTTCTTCGAGTGATGTCCCTGTGTGTGCTCCACATCAGGTGTCATCCCATCCTGCCATGAAGAGCGGAGTCTTCGTAGCAGTGGGGGGCGCCCCGCGCGCCAGTTGCAGCTCGTGACGGTTAGAGCCCAGCTTGGCGCATACAGCGCCCTCGATTCCCTCAGTTCTTTTTCAACTGCCTTCAGGTGAGACGGAGCTTTCTCTTCAGCGTTAACTCTCCTGAGAAGTGGGGAAAAAAACCCAAAAACAGAGTGTTATTCATTACTATACTTACCTCTCATTCTAAAAAAAAAAAAAAAAGGGGGGGAGAAGAGGAGAGAGAGAGAAACCGTTAAGTCTGTTCCTCTCCCTTCAGTAACAGAAAGGACAACCTTCTCTCTGACTCTAACTCTTTAAAATGCCTAATTCACCAGGCTTTAAGAGGTGTTCATCATGTAATGAGCCCACACCCGCTTCACATGGACATTCACAATGTGTCCGATGCCTCGGGGACTCTCATGTCCAGCAAAAATGCTCCCACTGTAATAATCTCAGTGCGAGAGCCAGGAAAGAAAGAGAATTGAGACTTTAAATGTTTTTAATGGAAAAGTCTCTGGAGCCTGTCGGACCCTGGTCCTGAAAAACACCTAACAGACCAGCCAGCAACTCGATTAACGAAGGCTGCTTCCAATGGGGACGAACACTTCAAAAAGGGGTCGTTCCCCCGCTTGAGAATCTCTGAAAATGAGTGCCCTAAAGGCTTTAGTTTCCTTGGATAGGCATGCAGCCTCCAGGTACAGGGAATCCAAATGTCCACATGAGGAGTCGAGGCCATTGAACAAACACTCCTCCTCCTCCTCAGACACGGTCCCTGATAAGAGTGCCTCTATCAGAGCTCCAGATCACAGAGCCCTGGCACCGTCAACGGCTCCTATTGAAAACATGGTGCCGGAGGCATTACAGGCAGCGGCACCAGCACCGTGTTCCTCACCGCAGCCGCAGAAGCAGGGAGTGCATAACACTCTGCCAGCGGCACTGACCTCGGCACCACAAAAGAGACCAAGAAAGGAGAAGCACCTGTCTCCTCCTCGCTCACCCACAGACCAGTTTCTAAGAGAGTGCTCTCTATGCTACTCTGACTGGAGTCACTCTTATCATGCTAATCGCTGCCAATCCCCAACTGGATCAACATCACACCAGCACTACTATGAAAGATCTCGATGCAGCAGCAGCCGGGCACAGCATATTCCTCCATGCTGCCATCATAATTCTTCCTGCCACAGGTCCTGGACAGACTGGGAACATGGCTCACCCGGCTACAGCAGACACTCCAGTCACCACTCCTGCTCTCCACATAGCTCACCTAGCCCAACATTATCAATACTCTCTGAGCAGTCCTCGAGGCCATCTCTAACAGTTGATACTATAGATAAGGGACTGCATAGACCAGAATTACATCCTTCCACAGAGGAGGCAGTGATTCCTTCCACATCAATTGCTACAGATGATTCAAAGCAATTTAACAAATTATTTAAAAGAGTAGCTCAGGAACTGGAGATCCCATTAGAGAAAGTCAGTGAATCACAACATAAGCTCTTAAGGATACTACACGCTACAGTCTCTTCTAAGATAGCAATACCAATGGATGCAGCATTAATGGACCCAGCTAACATAATTGTGCAAACCCTAGCCACCATGCCTGCCAGTAGTAAGAGAAATGACAGAAAATGGTATATCCCTTCCAAAGGAATGGAATTTTTATTTACCCACCCCGCGGCGAACTCATTAGTTACCGACGCAGCGAACAACAGAAGCAAACAGCCAAACTTTAAATCAATTCCGCAAGATAAAGAATAGAAACGTCTGGACCTCCTAGATCACAAGGTATATTCATCTGCCACTTTGCTCTTGAGATAGCAAATTACTCAGCAGTGCTATCTAATTACAGCCATTCAATCTATGAGAAGCTCGCACAACTCATGGACAGTCTACAGGATAATAAAAGAGAATGTCATGGAGCCTTAGTAAGAGAAGGCCAAATGGTGGCGAGGACATCATTACAAGCATCCCTGGATGTGGCAGACACGGCAGCAAGTGCTGTGGCCACAGCTGTAGTAATGCGCAGAGCCTCATGGCTTCAGGCAGCAGCCCCACCCAGGGATCTCCAGCCAAAAATGGAGGATTTGCCGTTTGATAAGTTGCACCTTTTTTCAGAAAAAACTGATACACTCATGCACTCCATGAAGGACTCCAGAGTGACCCTGCCTACTTTGGAGATATATACACCAGCATTTAAAAGAAAGCAGACCAGGTTCCAATCATACATGCGTCGCTACCAACCCTACTACCAGCCGCATTACCAACAAAGGCAATATGCCAACCAACAACAAAGAGGAAGACAAAGGGGATATAGACGTAGACAACCTGCAGTCATCCTCTAACACACAGCCTCCGCCACAGAAGCCTCAATTTTGAGGCATTGGCTGAGGGTTTGAGACTTCCTCTTTGCAACACAGCAGCCGCTAC
Organism: Pelusios castaneus; assembly: GCA_007922175.1. Taxonomy (NCBI): domain Eukaryota; kingdom Metazoa; phylum Chordata; order Testudines; family Pelomedusidae; genus Pelusios; species Pelusios castaneus. The sequence continues at coordinate 409,439 of ML685902.1, forward strand.
ACCATTTCTGAACTTCAAATTTCATCTCAGGCAATTCCACCTGTCTTGGACCACCATCACGACGGACAAGTGGGCCTTAGAGATTGTAAACAATGGTTACTCCATCCCATTCATATCCCACCCACCTCCACACCACCCTACCCTGCCCCTATTCAGGGACACCAGTCACATACAAATCCTCCAACAGGAAATAGGTCATCTTCTAAATATAGGAACAATAGAACCTGTTCCCATACAGCAAAATGACATTGGACTTTATTCCCGATACTTTGTGGTACAGAAAAAATCGGGAGGATAGAGACCAATTCTAGATCTGAGACCCTTAAACAGACACGTCAAAAGACAGAAGTCCAAAATGGTTACCCTAACAAGATAACCCCCATGCTGCATCAAGGAGAGTGGTTCTCCTCCCTCAAGCTCAAGGATGCGTATTTTCACGTCACCATCCATCCTGCACACAGACGGTTTCTTCGGTTTGTAGTAAACAACTCACACTACCAATACAAGGTGTTGCCCGTCGGGCTCTCGACAACACCCTGAACATTCTCAAAGCTCCTGGCAGTAGTAACAGCCTGTCTGAGAACCCAAGGAATAAAAATCTTCCCTTACTCAATGATTGTTTAATCACTGCACAATCAAGGGAAGCTGCAATGGCAGCCACTATTCAAACCATCACTCTTTTCCAGAAGTTGGGCTTGGAAATAAATACAGAAAAATCGATCATCAAACTGACCAAGGAGATCACCTTTATTGGAGCCATACTGGATTCAACAACAGCAAAGGCCTCATTGCCCCACGAAAGATTCATCATACTAAGGGATCTGATCGATCTCGTAAAAACCGCACCCGTTGTCACCACTTGCGTAGTGTTGCAACTTTTGGGGCACATGGCAGCCACCATGAGCGTGGTTCCAAATGCCAGGCTGTACATGAGAGCTTTACAAGCATGGCTACCCAATGTATCCAAACCGAAATTTCACAGTCTGAACAAACGCATCACAATCCCTACACAGATAAGGAAATCTCTAGACTGGTGGACCAGGCCACAAAACATCCTATGCAGAATATTATCATCACCACCTCAACCCACAATCATGATAGTGACGGATGCTTCACTTTTAGGATGGGGAGCCCATGTTGGTCAAATGACCATTCAAGGCCTCTGGTCAAAAAGTGAGTCAACCCTACACATAAATATTCTAGAACTCAGGGCAGTATGCTATACCTGCAAACTCTTCCTACCAATCATCTGGAACAGTTCACTCAAAATAATGACAGACAACATGATTTGCATGTTCTACGTAAATTGTCAAGGAGGAGCACGGTTCACCATCCCTATGCATGGAAGCAGTCAGGTTATGGAGTTGTGCATTCGACACTCCATCACCATCTCGGCGGCCTACCTACCTGGAGAACAGAACATCACTGCAGATACCTTGAGCAGAAAATTTCCATACAATCACAAATGGGAGATAAACAACATCCAGCTCAAACAGGTCTTCAGTCGATGGTGCACCCCATCGATCAACCTCTTCGCCACACACCTCAATCGCAAATGCCATCGTTTCTGTTCCAGAGTGGGGACAGGACCCAAATCCATGGGATATGCCTTCCTTCTCAGTTGGTCTGAACTTCTCCTATATGCGTTTCCACCAATCCCACTAATCCCCAGGGTACTTCAGAAAATCAGATTCGACCAGGCTCGTATAATTTTTACTGCATCAGCCTGGCCCAGACAGCCTTAGTCTGCGGAGTTACTCACGCTATCACAACGCAAACCGATTACTTTCCAACCAACCCTGAACCTACTGACCCAGAATGCCAGTTACTCTCACCATCTGGAAATTGCAAAACTACACTTGACAGCATGGTATCTTACTGGTTCCAACAAGACGAATTACAATGTTCCGAACTGGTGTGGCACATTCTGCTAAATAGTAGGAAGCCCGTCACAAGGAATACATACTTACACAAATGGCAAAGATTCCAATCGTGGTGTAACCTCCACAATATTGTAACATCCTCATCCGCCATTCGACAAATTCTCAATTACATCCTGGAACTGAAACAATATGGTCTTTCACTCAGGTACCTGAAAGTACATTTAGCAGCAATTTTGGTATTCCACGACCTTCTCAATGATGCAACAGTCTTTAGATTTATAATGGGTCTTGAAAGATTATACCCGAATATATGTCCCCCACCACCACCTTGGGACCTTAATCTTGTGCTGAATACAATTATGAAAACCCCCCTTCAAACCGTTGGCTACGTGCTCAGAATATCATATGTCGATGAAAATAGCCTTCTTGGTCGCAATGACGTTTGCATGGAGAGTTGGGGAAATTAATTCCTTCATCACAGAATCCCCATACACTTTTTCAGAAGGATAAAGTAACTCAACGTCCCCACCCCCAGTTTCTTCCCAAAGTGGTCTTACACTTTCATATTAACGAACCAAATTCATTTACCTACCTTTTCTCCAAAACCTCATAGGACCTCCCACGAAGCCGTGCTCCACACTCTGGATGTGCGATGAGCACTGTCTTTCTATCTAGAAAGGACAAAGCCATATAGAAAATCAAACAGACTATTTGTATCCATTGCAGAAAGAACCAAGGGCGAACCAATTTCCAATCAGAGACTTTCAAAATGATAAGACCGTATCCACACATCCTACCGACAAAATGAACAGCAACGCACTGAAGGGGTTCGAGCTCACTCTACACGGGCCATGGCAGCCACTATGGCATTCTTAAAAACATCCCTCTCAAAGACGTTTGTAAAGCAGCACCATTGTCATCCCTCCATACCTTCACAGCCCATTATGCTATAGACAAAGCCTCGTCTAACAATGCCAAAGTGGGCAGGGCGGTGCTTTCCAAAGTCCCGCCTCCTGTTAATGGCAACTACTACATAATCACCTGATGTGGAGCACTCACAGGGACATCGCTCGAAGAAGAAAAAGGGGTTGCTTACCTGTAACTTCTGTTTTTCGAGATGCGTCTCCCTTTGGGTGCTCCATAACCCTCCCTCCTTCCCCTCTACTTCTGAGTATTTTCAAACTGGCTCCGCGGTAGAAAAGGAACTGAGGGAGTCGGGGGCAGTGCGCGCATCGAGCCGGCCTGTAACTGTCGCGAGCTGTAACTGGCACGCGCGGTGCCCCCCACAGCTACTGCTCTTCACCGCTGGACACGATGACACCTGATGTGGAGCACCCACAGGGACACATCTCGAAGAACAGAAGTTGCAGGTAAGCAACCCCTTCTTCCATGCTTCATACAGGGTGGTACAGACTGTTGTCCAGAGAGACCATGCTATATTAGAATGGAACTTTGTACGTGTGAGTGGATTTTCAATTATACTGTTGTTGATTGTACATAGGAGAAGCAGATTGACTTACATGTAGCTTCTTCTCAGTTTCTTCTTACCTTTTTACAGTGCTTTTTTTTTTTTTTTTTTTTTTTTTTGAAGGTACGCAGGGGTACAGGCTACTGGCATCCCTTTTGCCAGCCCTGCTGCCCAGCTCGGGAGTGGAGTCAGCAGGGGAAAGGAGTGCGCTGCTGGAACAGGGGTGGTACAGGAAGAAGAGGGGTGGGAGAGGCATTTTTCAAATTTACTATCAAGATGTGAGTACTGGCACCTTTTTTTCTTTTTTAATTAAAAAAAAAGCACTGCCTTTTTATAAATGCTTCAGGTGTGAATTGCTCTCTTAACCCAATAGGTCATATTAACTGACATGTTAATCAAAAAAAAAAGCCTGGTTTTTAAAATGCTGTACTTAGCAATTACAATCAAGGAATTAGGCTTTGCAGAGCAACTGGGAAATTACTGAGCAGCAAAGGGGGGTTAGCTGGTGGGAATCTGAAATTACACATATTGTTCAGAAGAGGAGTTAAGACCTTAATACCATTGGGTAAAGTGGCTTCAGTGTAAATGAATATCAGGATCAACAATATTGGAATACTGTGGAAAAAAGACTAAATAGATAGTAAAACCCACCTAGATTATAGTATTCCATCACCATCTGACCATATTCTGGGAAAAATATCATAGTGAAGGTAATGGCTGATTAGTGTTCAGATACCTTATATTATAAATACCTTAGATTTCAGCGCTAAGAGACTGGAGCAGGCCAGATATTATTTTTAAACTGACTCACCATTTGGGGAAAACCATCAACATTGGTTTATATTACTGGAAAATAAGTTTCACAAACTTAGATTATTTTGCAAACCTCAGAAACAATTTGTGAAGGCCACACAATCTTGAACTTCATAAGGACGTGTGTAGTTTCGTACCAGACACCCAATCCCCCACCCACATAAATCAGTGACAGCAATAGGAATCGGAGCAGAGCCTAAGTGGTTGGGGCTGAAAATATGTCATGACTTTGTGTGGAATTTCACTAACACTAGGTAGCTGTACTATGTGCTGGTTATCCAGTTGCTGAATTAACTTGATGGCATTTCTCTGCAATTATCTATAGATCATAGATCCAGCTGATAGCAGCCATTAGCATCTTCCAGCATAACAATCCCTCCCGCCCTCTATAGCCCTGCCTATCTTCTCAGTAGCGTTAACGTGTTGACACCCGAAATGGCTTACAGTATCTTCCCGATAGAAAGAAAATATGTAATAATGGGGAGAAGGAGGGAATGAGAGTGCACACAAAGCCCCAAAAGGAGGTAGTGGGGGACCCTGGTATGATGGAAGTGGACCTGGAGGACACAAAGAGCTCCTGGCATGTGATGGAACGGAGGGGGAATGAGGGGACAGTATGTGGTGGAGGCAGAAATGGGGAAAGGGCACACAAACACCCTGGCATAAGGGAGAATGAGAGACAAGCAGTGTAGGGAAAAGGTATACAAAGGGCATCTTGCATGGGGAGGAATTAGAGAATGGGGAGGCTTGGGAGAAAGGAGGCGCACACCGAACCCTTTAGAGGAGGAAGGAATTGGGCAGGAGGAGGCAAGGAGTCCTTGAAAAAGCAGGAGGGATAGGAGGGTGGCACACTTGGAGCTTGTGTGGGGGAATGGAGGAATGAGATCAGCCTTCAGAAATGATGAACTGTTCCACTCCCTAGTCTTTAGCCTTCTTAAAGATTTCAAATCATTTTGCAACCACACAGAGACATAGTGCTGTGAGGATGCATGAATGGAATGTTCCTCAGTATTGAGACGTCAGTTCATAAACAGTCAGCTGATGTTTTCAGTTCTGTTCTGAGTAGGACACAACCGTGAATTCCAGAAGTCACTACTGAAATTTTCTCAGAGAAGAGCTGGCTCTGAGTTGATCGGGGTAGAGTGACATTCTGCTAAAAGACTTCACTTTGCTGACTTTCTTTTTTGTATGGCCTGTACTGTTGATTAAATATATTGGAGCTGAGCTTTTCCCCTTTCACTGTCTCACTGTGCTGACCACGTGCAAGTCATTTAACTTCTCTGTGTCTCAGTTTCCTTATCTGTGAAGAAGGAAGAGTGAAACCCCTCTCTATAAAGCTCTATAAAATCATGGGGTAAAGACCTCTATGTAGATGCTAAGTACGATTATTATAAAAGGCAGTTCATGCTTTAAAGCCCAATTGTACAGTCTATTTAGAAGAAAGTTGTGTAGACATCTATAGCAATTTACTTTAGGTATTTCTAAGGCACCTCTCACTTGGGTAGCTAAGCGCTATGTATCCCTACACATCTAAGATCTAAATTTAGTTTTGGTGAATTTGTAAACATTTCACATTACAACAACTTGTCAATTCAATACTTTGTGCATCTAATTCATTTAAACTATACTTAGGACTCAGAAATAAACTATTAACTCAGACTTTCATTTGAGGAAATTTTTAAACATATTTTTAATGATTAATCCATTGGCTCCAACAGTTAGGTTGCATCACATTATGGGCCATGGTCTTCAAGATAAGAAGTTTCCCACTTCCAGTGATTTAATAGTTTTCTGGGATGCCTCAGAGCAGATAAGTGGGCAGGCCCAGTGAAAGGGTGTCTCATTTAGTTAAGCAGAGCAGGAAGACTGAACAGAGCCTAGATTCCTGAATTCTAATATTGACTCTACCACTGACTCATTGTATGGCCTTGGACAAATCTCTTGCATTTCTGTTTTTCAGTTGTACTTCACTCACAGCAGTGTTGTTTGGCTGACCTACTTAATGTGTGAAAACTGCTATGTCAGTGACACTCTAAAATGCTATGCATTATTATTGTACAGTCTGGTCACTTTACTTTGTGTAATAGTGACATGAGTTAACTTAGGTCTCCCAATAGCTCAGAAGCAATATAATCTGACACTAGGTAATTGCATTGCATAACTCACATCACTATTGTATGCAGAAGAAATATTTGAGAATCGTTTGAGATAACAAGACCTTGGTAAGACAGACTGAATGGCTAGGTGAATTGTAATATGGGACAGGGACTGCCAGCTGATTGAGTGAAGCCCAAAGTTTCTGGAAAACTGTTATTAGTTGCCTATGGTCTCAGTCCAGTTCCTAAAGTGAAGCTTTCATATGAAGAAAATACACCATCATAATTGTTCTTATTAGCAGTCTCAGCAAAGAGGCCCAAAACAGAGTTGCCAGAGGCTACATTGGGGATTTTCTGAAAATTTCCTAATATAGATTCACTACCCAGGTGCAGCTCCACCAGTCATAGCATCAGTGGGAGCATAAACTATACCTCAACCACAGGCATTTTATCACTAGATTGTCTAATCCTGCTCAATGCAAGAGTTCAAGGTTTTCAAAGGGAAAAACCAGTGTAGATAAAAGTCACAGAGACTGAAAACCTTCTTGCCCCAGGACAACAATGAGGGCCATTGCAGGGGAAAAGAAATTTGTACTGTTACTGCCTAAATAAACAAGGAGTCCTGTGGCACTTTTAAAGACTAACAAATTTATTTATCACATGAGCTCTTGTGGGAGAAAATCCCACTGTTGCTGTCTGTTATGTTAACAAAGGTTTTCAGTATCTAAGGGTCTCAATCCAGCACCTTTAGAAAAAAAAAAAACATGAAACAGAACCATTATATAAAAATAAATAAAGGGAGCATTTTCAATAGACTGCATGATCAGAAAGAAAAGGTAACATCAAAAGATATTTTAAAAAGAACAAGCTACAAGCAGGTGGCAGATTGGATATAATTGGAACTCACTAGGGAGAATGAACAAACTACATATATTTTTGGACTAGATACAGAAGAGGAAGCTAGAGGTGAAATACCTCTTGATTTAGTCTGTCATAACACAGAGTGGGAGATTATTAGGGCCATGGATGGGGAAGCATTAGTATAGTAGCAACCATGCAATGGTCTTTCTGTTCTGTGTTTGTACAGTACCTAGCACAGTGAAGCCCTGGTTCCTGACTCGGGCCCACAGACACTACAGTGATAGTTAATGGGTATGATCCAAAGCTTTGCTTTCAATGGGATTTGGATCTGGCCCCATATGTATTTATGAGTAAAAGGGAAAATAAAGGCAAAGAAGCTCAAGAGATTAAATTGTGGAAGAAAACTGGATGCATTAAGTGAAATGGCAAAGAATGAAACAATGTATGGAAGAGAAACATGAAGAATGAAAAGTATTTATATGTAAATTAATATATGGTCAAAAGCAGTAAACTGTAGCCAGTGTTAATGGATAAGGAAGTGCCATCAGGATAAGAAGAAGCAACATGCAAAATATTATAAAAGTGAGGAGGATATAATCCTTGACTGATCAACAATTAACGTTAGTAACTAATGTAACATTTAAAAAAAAAAAGAAACAAAAATGGAGAATGTAAGCAAAACTAAAAGAATCTGAAATAAATGTTTATTTCCTCCATTTACAATGAATGAGAGGCCTCTGAAAACTCTGAGAGATGCAGGTTATGTATTGACAGAGATGCCACATGTATCTTGGTGTCCACAAAGAAGAATGGAGACAGGTGCCAGAAGTGAACATAAATTTTAACAAATAACCAAATAAGTAACATGAAAGGAATCAGGCTCACATTAGATGACAAAAAACCACAGCTCAGTTAAAGGAGAAAATTTTAGAACCAGATGGAATCAGTTATTAAGTATTAGTAATGTACTTACAGTAACACTTACAGGCAGGGCTGGATTCAGGGGCCTCAGGGCCCTGGCCCCCCACTGCTTTCCCCACCACCTGGGTCCCAGTCTCCTACCAGTGGCCTCCCTCCAGCCTAGGGCCTTGGCCTGCCATTACAGTGACCTGTGAGCGGGCTGGTACTGGGAGGGCTCTGGGGCCAGAGGCAGCTCTTTGCACCTTCACCAGCCCTAGCCCCAGTCTGACCAGTATGCCCCCCGGGGACAACTGGCATGTGATGCGGCTTGTGGTGCAGCCCTCTAGGGCCATAGGTCCTGGAAAGCTGCACACCCCACCCCTGGGGGACAGACCAACTAGCCCACAGGTGGGGTGGGATTGTGGAGCCCGGCTTCTGGCCCAGGGCGGCCCTGCCTCTCTCCGCCCCTCTCTCCCCCCCGCCCCGCCAGCACCAGCAGGGCAGGAGCTCTCCCAGCTGGGAGGCCGCACATTAATCCACCTATGCCTGCTTACAGGCCTCAATTAAGATCAGGTCCTGTTATCCTAGACTGTATACAAAACACAGTCTCTGCACGGGTGATGATACAATCTAAACAGACAAGCTGGACAAAGTGGGAGGGAAAACAGAAGCACAGACAGCTGATGGGACTTGCCCACTGTCACACAGCAGGTCAAACCCAGAACTAGTACTTTTATCTCCTGACTGTATCTAGTGCCCTGTCCATTAGATCCCACTGCTTTCATTACAGAATACGTAAAGAGACTGCAAAACAAAGGAGAATCACAATGGTTGCCAAATCTCTTTTGTTCTAGGCTGTTGACCCTGGTACAGGATTATGTTTTATTTACACCTGCGCTACAGCTCCTTTACACTGCCAGAGAATTCAGAATCAGATCCATTGTTTTAAACTGGTTTTATATCAAGGAGCTGAGGTTTTCCTCAAAAATCAGTGAATAAAATATGGTAATATAGTGAAGCAAACAGTATTGAAATGATTGGTAACATATATGGAAGAGGAAATGCTCAGACCTTTTCCAAATCACTGAACATAAACTCTGTGGTTTAAAAACTCAGGTATGTTACTCACATCTTTCTTGTAGATGTAGATATCCCATTTTGCTTTATAATTTTTGTCTTCCCGTTTTCCATGTACAATCAATACACTGAAAAGTCCATTCATTCTTCATGATAAAAGTTTCATGTTTACCTGGAATTCTCTTTGGGGAAAAAGGTGCAGAAATAAAGGAGAAGTTGCAGGTCATATTCTTGTTCTATAGTTTTTGTTTGTCTGAAAGTGATCCCACTCCTATTGGCCACCACTACTGTGTTTCTGGTTTTATTTTGTAAAGTTCATCTACTTACTATGAAATTATTTGGTTGCTAGGTGTGTTTTTGGCAGTAAGATTTGAAAGTTAAATTCAATATAATTGTTTAAAAAGGCCCAGATTGTGACACAGATATCATGGGGGCACTAAAACATAAGAGGACCAAAGCTATCTTCATCATGGACTGGCTACAGAAGCAGAAGCAAATTCCATAGAGCCATTACTTCCCAAACCTGTTCAGGTGGGCAGGTGGAAACAGAAGGTGAAATGGGTGGAGCCTTGGCTATCCCACTCCACCCATGTGCTTGGCAGCATAGCTGCACAGGTGTGTCAGGTGGGAAGTAGAGCATGCTGTGCTGAATATAGATCTGGCACAATTTACATCCTGCCCAGAGTAGTGAGGTACCATATTACTCCTTGCTCAGGGCATATCACTAATTTATAATCTAGCCCTTAAATGCATTTCCTGATGCATGCAATGATTCTGTTTTTACTCTGTAGCACTACTATCCTGCCATGGAAAACACTGCTGCAAAAAATAAATGTGTTAGTCTTTAAAGGTGCCACAAGGCTCTTTGCTTGTTTTGCTGAACTAGGCTAACACAGCTACCCCTTTGGAACTCTTGGGAGGGCGAACCTGGTAATATGCCATAGTCCTCTGGGAAAGTATGGTTTGCTCTTTATACATTCAGTATCAGTATAGTTGGGACGATGAGAACGTGTATTAACAATGTTCTGAAATCCAAGTAGGGTGACCAAATTCCTGAATTTTGTAGGAACTTCCTTATATTCAGAGTTTTGTCTTATATAGGCACCTATTGCCTCCCCTTCACCCCCCAGCCCCTGTCCTGATTTTTTACACTTGCTATCTGGGTCACCTTAACACCAAGATTAGTATTATTGAGGAACTCAGTTAACACACAGTTTGGTCTCATTGTCATTGAAAAAGTTAATTGTGTAAGGAGGGACTAAGAGTTTGTAACAGAACACCCCAATATTTATCATGAGGAACAAGTGACCTTTCTCTCTTTCCCCCTCTCCTGTCTTTTTCACATGTGTATTTCTGCTGTTGCAACCCAAACACAACAGCTTTGTGCCACAAAGTGAAACTAATTAAAACCAGAATGTAAAATAGTCCAGTCTAGTTTCTAATTCTAGTTCAAATTGATTGATGTGCAAAAAGAAAGCAAACCATGTTAATGGTGAAAAATAAATTAGACATTTTTTTCAGATGATAAATATGGATGACATTCGTGTCTCAGGTAAAGGAAACTTTTATGTATTATATGTGATTTTTATTGTGACAGTGTCTCTTTAAGCCAGCCTGAACTTTGTTGGGGAGAGGTCTCAAGAAATTGAGCAATACCCCGGTTTATGCAATCACATCACTATGTTTCATTGGTTAAGCATAGCAGTAATTCAGAAAATGAAGCCATGCTGCATTTCTTATATCATTGAAAATTTATTTCAGTTTTGCTGGTATCTGAAGATTGCAAAATGAACCACTTGGCCCTGCTGTGCTCTCTCAACACTGCAATCTGCTATGAACCTAATGGGTTTCTTTATCTCCCTGGGGGTTAGGGGTTCCTTTCCCCTTCACCTTTCAATATTTCAGTATGCTAGTAAGTCAGACATTAATTTCTGTAAAGTAACTGGCAGCCCTTCAGCTAAAACACTGAACAGTTTCTGTTCACCAGGCCACCTATTTATTATGAGACATGACAGTTTGTTTACAGTCACTTTTAATTTTAATTAATTTCCTTCTCAGAAATAGGGGTTTGCAAGCTCTGGTGCCAGTTTGAATGAGGGAAATTGAAAAACAGAAGACAATTGAGATTTTTAAAATGTTCTCAGATAGGTCCTGACCCTGCAAACTCATAATGTGAGTAATTTCGCTCGCATAAGTAGTTCCTTGATTACATAGCTCCCAGCCTGCAAATAGTTATGCACAAACTTAGCGTTATATGTGTAAATAATTCCATTCAAATAAGTGGGATCACTCACATGAGTAAAGTAACACATGTGGTTAAATAGTTGTAGGACTGGCCTTCTTTAAACACACACATACAGAGAGTTAAATCCTTCCTTTGCAGAAGAGACCTTAAAACCCTATCTAAATTTGTTAGTCTTAGAAGTGCCACAGAACTCTGTTTTTCTGTGATAGACTAACACGACTACCCCTGTGGAACATGATTCCTTGTTTGTTTTGATGAACTAGACTAACAGGGCTACCCCTTTGGGGCTTCCCTTTAAAGTGATTCCAAAATGAAGAATTCCAAAGGGGTAGCCCTGTTAGTCTAGGTCAGCCAAAAAAACAAGACATCCTGTGACACTTTTAAAGACTAACACATTTATTTATTGCATGAGGTTTCGTGGGAGAAAATCCCACTTCATCAGACTCTCCCTTGGACTTTGCTACAGGACTGCAGTCCTTGTTTAATTTTGTTTTTATTTTCTGGGTGTTACCAATGTCCACAGCTGCTCTAATGACATCAAAAGACAGTTTGGATGGGTCTGAACCAAATCCTAACACCTCAGTGTTTTAGGAGAATTTGGCTCTGCATCTGAACTTGGTGGCTGATCTCTGTAATGGGCTAAACAGGAATCCCAAAAGCAAAAACTCTGGTACTTATAAGAGGCATGCTCACACAGACTTCATAGTTAACCATTAGCTCTCTAATGGGGTTGAATTCAAAGTCTGGATGTTTGATCCCGGCATGACCCTATCCACCTAAAGAGAAAATGGAAAAGTCTAAAAGCTTGCTTTGTTTCCTCCCAGCACCCACTGCCAAGATTTCTCTTTGCCATGGCCAGAAAATAAACTAAATCTTAACATAAATTGCTGTTTTGTAAACTGGGAGAGCCACATACTGTCCATTGTGTGACCCCGGACAAGAATGCTTCTCAGGCGTTCATGTGATTAGATCTGGTCCAGCAAGTTGTTCCCAGGAGGGAGGCAGGCTCCCAGGGCTGGGACAGGTCCCCATTTTTCTTTACAGCCACCTGAAAGTGGCCCCCTCTCTTCAGTCCAATGTCATCTTCACCCCTGTGCTCTGAAGGACTCGAGAGACAGCCAGGACTGAGGACTACCCATGGGACTTGCGTCTCCAGGCAAAAGGCCAGGGCCAGGCTAACACACTTTGGGGCAGATCAGATCTAGAGCCAAACTTCGCAGCCACCCGGACCGCACCTAACTGGCAGTACGCGTGGCCGGAGAGTGGGGGAATACAACTCGCGAAGGGCGGGCCGTGCATTGGGGAGGACAAAGGCAACCAGGATCAGCGGCGCCCTCAAGGCCAGGACAATTCACCCGCTCCCTCCACGAGCCAGGCGGCCGCAGCGCAGCCCCAGTGCCCCGCCCAAGGATCGGGCGGCAGAAGCGCCGCCCCGCGCTGGTATGTGCGGGGTGGGGGCCTGGAATGACGCGAGAGGCCGGGTCACGTGACGCGAATGGAATGCCAACAATGTAGCGAATGTCCCAACCGAGCCCCGCCGCTGCCGCACTCGAGCCCGGGCGGGGGACGGAGACGATGGAGAGCGAACGGCGCCGCCGGCTCAGGCGGGCCGGGGAGGGCCCGGGCTCTGCCCCCTGACTGCACGGCGAGGCGCTGTGTCCCCGGCGACCCCCCGGGACGGACCGTGCGGAGCCCTCGGTAAGTGCAGCGTCGCCGGGGGGCGCTGCCCGGGTCCCGCAGCGGGGCACGCTCGGGGTCAGCCCGGCCGGCCAGGGGGGTCTCGCTCCCTGGGGCACCGGGCGGGGGCGAAGACGAGGAGCGCGGGTCTCCGAGACGGGCAGCGGGGCTTGGAGCAGCCTGGGGAGTCGGTTCTTCCCGGCGGCCGGGACGGGCGGCGGCTCCGGGGCGAGCCGTGAAGGGCTCGGGGCCCGCTGGTGGCGGCCGGGGCTGAGCCGGGCCCAGCCCCGCGCAGCGCAGGAGAAGTGACGGGAAAAGTTTGGAGCGAGTTGGGCGGCGGCGTGTCCCCAAGCGCTGGGCCGGGGCCGGCTCCGTCCCGCGGCCCCCTTGGCAGCCTGGCTCCGCGGCCACAGCCGGCATTTCCCGAGCGCTGCCTTGGAGCGGCCCTCGCCCGCTGCCGCCTTTCGGCCCTCGGTGCCCCCGCGGACCCTGCTCCCCAGAGAGCGGCCTGGGCTGGGCTGACGTGCCCGGCTCTCCCCGCGGGGCGGGGACAGCTGCCTTTCCAAACAGACTGTTCGCGGCCCCGAGCCTCACTCATGTCCCGGAGCTGCCTGCGCTCATCACCGTGGGCTCTGGGCGGCCTCCACTTCCTTCTTGACAGCTAAGGACGGGCACTTCTGGCGCGCCTGCCCGAGGCTCGCTTGTAAGCCGAGAGCCTTTTCACTCTCTCTCCTCAAAGCCTCTGACGAAGTGGGATTTTCTCCCACTAAAGCTCAGGCGATAAATAAATTTGTTAGTCTTTAAAAGTGCTACAGGACTCCTTGTTTGTTTCATTGTAGAACAGTTGCCTACAGAGGGTGTGATCTCTGGCACCTTTGCTGGTTAAACTAGAGCTCTTTCTGTTTAAGGTGAGTGGTGCAAAGTCTAAGGCTGTTTCGTGGGTTTTCTGTCCACTGAGAGGAAGTGTAGTTTCATGGTTTAGCTTGAACAAGGGACTTGAAAGTCAGGACTCCTGGGTTTTAATTCCGGGTTTAACACAGACCTTATGGTTTTGTGACTTTTAGTGGGTCATGTAGGCCAAAATTTTACATCGCCTTTTGACTACATCAATTTTTCAGTGTCCAACTTTGAGACAGCTTGAACTGGAGTTTTCAGAAGTGCAGAGCACCCAGAACTTCAACTGAATCAAGAGATGGGGTCTCTCTGAAATTCAGGTCCTGCCTGTTTCAAGTCGGTCACTGAAAATCAGAGGCCGTTTTTGAAAATTCCTGATTGAACCTCTTTGTACCTCTTTTATACATTGCATATAATGAAAAATATCATCTGAGAAGTGTGTTGAGATCTTATGTGACCAGCACTATGAAAACCTAACATCTTACATAAACTCTTTGTGAGACACAATCACTGGCGTGCAATGTGAGGGATGGGCAAGTACAAGAATTAACTCATTTAATCTTATGTCTGTTTTGCGTACCACTGGGATAGGACCATTGTTTATGGCTTTGGTAGAATACGAATCACCAGGCTGTGAGGACTTTACAGTTACTTTCTATGATACTATTAGGATAGAGGAGAGGAGGAGTGAGAGAAATGACATGACATGATTCATTGCCACTTCTAATGTAGTGCCATAGGTAACATGATATTATTATTTGTATTGTAGTAGCATCCAGAGACCCTGAGATCATGTCCTCTTTGTTCTAGGAGCTGAACATCTATTTAGTAACAGTCCTTGCCTCAAAGAGCTGAAATCTGAGTATGCAAGACTGGAGAGACAAGCAGATGTCTCCGCTCTTGGAACATACAACTGAACTGCAAGAGCATCTATCCCAGCCAAACATAGGCACCTTACCTTTTAGTAGCATGTAGCCTTTTGCCCAGTGGAAGACCAGGGAGGCAGAGTTAGATCCATAGATTGCAAGCCCAGAAGGGACCATTGTGATCGTCTAATTTGGGCTCCTGACTGACACACACCATAGAATGTCCCCAAAATAATTCCTAGAGCAGGTCTATTAGAAAGATCTCCAATCTTGATTTAAAAATTGTCATTAGTAACGATTCCAGCACAACCTTTGGTAAGTTGTTCCAGTGGATACCCTTGCTGTCAAAAATGATATGCTTTATTTTCAGCCTAACTTCAATTTACAGACATTGGATCTTGTATCTTTCTCTGCTAGATTGAAAAGCCCATTATAAACTATGTGTACCAGGAGACTAATCAAGTCACCCCTTAACCTTCTCTTTAAGTTAAGTAGATGAGCTCTTTGGGGACTTGGGGGCAACCCCTCCCCCCTCAGAGCAACAATGAGTATGAATAGCAAGAAAAAACAAGAAGGGGGAAAGAATGAAGACTAAGGAGTGAAAGGGAGAATGGACATATGAAAGTAGGCAGGATACTTGTGTGTGGGGCGTGACATGTAGGGATTTGGGTATAAGGGTGATCATTGCTAATTTCCAAAAAAAGAAGTCATGAGCCATTGTGCTTGGCGTGAGGGCATAGCAGCGTGCATGTGGTTATCCGCTAGGGTGAGGCAGCATATGCCTTTTTGGATTGGATTTTACTCAGAAGGTGGAGTAGAACTTCCATGGCAGTTGGTGTAGGTACTTGGGTAGATGAGTCGGCCAAAACTGGTAACTCATCAGCTTGTACGTTTCGATGTGGGGCTATTGGATACATCTGTCAAAACTAGACCATAGCTACTTCCATATGGCTGTGGAGATTGATTAGTTCTGTGGATGATACAGAGCTCTGTCTCATTTGTTAACCAGGCACGTTTGGTCTCTGCTCTGGAGGAATGCTTGAACAATATTCTCAGCTGTATATGTGGAAGCTGTGTTAACTAGGCACGTTTGGTCTCTGCTATGGAGGAATGCTTGAACAATATTCTCAGCTGTATATGTGGAAGCTGGTTTGCTTTTATCCCTGGTCAAATAAGAAGTCTTGCCATTAGTTAGAAGTTAGCTCAATGGAGAAGCTTGCTCCCTGTTTTTATTTCTGCCGTTTGAGGGGGTTAACTAAAAGGCAGTGAATGAGGTTAAGAATCTTGGTGTTTCTTTTCATCACACCCTTTCTGGAAAAGCCATGTATCAGATGTGGCACACAGATGTATTTTTCAGCTGTGATGTTTGCATCTGATTTAGCTGATAGTATTCTGTGCCCTAGTGATTGCAAGGCTTTATTATTGCTGGCTTTCTAGAGGGCTCATAGAAGGACATTTCTGTTATTTGTAGTGTGCTGAGAATGCAGCTGGCTGGTTGTTTTTTCTTGTTGGTGCGAACAATCCCAACCTGTACCTGTCCTGCACTCTCTACATTAGCTACCTTTTGAAAGATCAGACTAATTTAAAGATGGAACAGATCATTATTTTAAAAGTAGCTTTATTATTATTAAATAATAATTTATTATTTTAAAGTATTGTGAGCTGTCCTCCTTGAGGCTTATTTCTAGTAGATACTTGTGCTCTGACCATCTGTGTCTTTTAGTGCTTTCTAACCTTAAATTGCGAGGGGATTGTGCCTTTATGTTGTCTATGGAGAATGGAACTTTCTGTCCCCTGGGAATCATCTGGGTTCATCTATTCTATAAAACACTTCATGACTTTTCCATTTTAAAGGTTTTTAGTGACAATTCTTATTACGACACATTTTTGAAATTTTTCCATTCCCCTCTTTTCCCCCCATCATTACTTTTAATTTTGTATGTTAATGATTTTCATTGCATTCTGATTTGTTACAAAACACCTGCATGGGAAATACAGTTTAAATTCAATGCATATGTTTGTCTGCTGCCACAATCTCTCTCAGGATTTCTCAAAAAGAAATCCTCAACTCTCCAAAAACTGTTCCAACTTGCTGCAATCAAGGAAACACTAACTTTTATTTGGAGTACTATAACATAGCACCTGGAGTGTAATGGACTGTTTCTGTTTAGTGCAGGATATCAGAAATTCTGTGAAAAGAAGCTGATGGGTGTTTAATCAGAATGGTTTAAAATGCAAATAATTTTGCAAAATAATTACTTATGTGTAGACATGCAAACACAGGGTGAAAGTTATTGAATTTTCAAAATTGGGATTGTACAAACAATATAGACACATGTATATAGATATTTTTGATATTCTGTAATTTAAGTACAGCACAGCAATGTTTTCCCAAAAATACAACAGTTAAATCCACCATGTATCAAAGGCACAGGCTGTTTGTTTTCCCTTACAGATCATCTGCAATATTTAAATGCTATTTCAGCACTTGGCATACCTTGCATAGTAAGTTAATTTTTCTGCTGGAAACTATAAAACACATTTACAGTTATCTAGTGGTTGCTGTTGCTGTTCTCAGTTATACTGTAATGCCGATCACTCGGTTAATGCTGCTAAAACAGAAAGAAAGCTAAAGAAATTGCCAGCTGGTTTGACCCAGCATTATTAGAATCATGCTGTGGATCATGGGCCACAAAACTTCTTTCTTTGAGGCATGTTGTGTAAGTGAGAGGCCAATTCTTGGGTTACAAGGAGGTGGAGGAATTGCATTCTTCTCATCGCATCCTATGCCTGAACATTGGCATTGGGTCTGAGAGGAGTCCTTGTTTATTCTTTCCCCTAAACTCAGCCATACGGTGTCTGCTGCTGTCAGAGAAGGGAAGAGAAAGACTGGGTAATAATTTGGACTGTAAGTGTGTTTTTCATCTATGAAATGCTATTTAGTTATGATGTATTCCTAAATTGCTTTCAGTACACTATGTAAGTGCCTTTTATTTAAGTCCATATTAGCTGCTATTATCACCATAGGAGGGTCAAATCTTACCCATGGAAATCTGCATGCGTTTCCCCCCTCATCCCAAACTGACTGTTGGCAGCTGCACTGTGTGCATCTGAGCAGGATTTGTCCCTAACTGATGATTGAATTGCTGTTTAGGAGAAGATGTCACAGTCTGGATGGGTAGCTTTAATCCTTTTTCTCATCACAAGCTGCAGACCCTTTCCAAGATGCTAACCGTTTTTTTTTTCTTCCCCCTTCCACCATTAATTGCAGATTTAGACAAACATGGTTTATTATTAAGGATGGCAAGACACTCCCAAGAATTGGGGGACAAAGAGTTTGAGATTGCAAGTTGAATCCAGCTATTTTATAGTGTCTGGTACTAGATCATTTGGATAACCACTTGTGCATTTTTTGTTCAAATATTAACTAAAAAATTACCACGGATTATCATCTATCTACCAAAATTACCTATCGTAGATCATCACCAGGGTTTGAACCTAGGCTTTCAGCACCAAAGCACAGAGGTCATCCGCTTGAATCTGTCCAATTCTAGATGCCAAGTGTATCTTCTGTATATACAGTGCTGGATTAGGCACAAGCCAAGTACGCCATGGTTTAGGGCCTCAAATTATGATGGACCTCTAAATATGTCAGATAACTAAGAAGATTTATCCTAATTTGAAATTGATAATGCAAATAAGGCTTTTTGCAAGATATATGTTTTATGTAGTGGTTCTTCGTTGCATCTTTGCCTATGTATATATGTAAATATAACAATATCATTAATTTTTTTATTACCCTTTCTATTATAATGTAATACACTTTTTTCTCTTTATTTTTTTATGGTATGGGGCCTCTGAATCTTGATATAGTATAGGACATAGCATGTTTTAATCCAGCCCTGTGTGTATATTAGCTGCTACAGGGACATGGACACATTATGTAAAGATGTTGCACTTTTATGAGAACTTAACATTAGTTAGTGCTGCCACTGTTTAAAGAGATACACAGTCGTACTTGAGACTTGGGTTTGATTCCAGTGGCCTGTTTTCCCAGCTGAAAGGGTTAGCCTATGGTTAAGAGGAAAGCTTGTATGTCACTCAGCAGTGAACCCTTTGCCAATCAGGGAGGGATGTTGATTTTTAAAGATAGACTTGTTCAGCCCCCCCATGACCTTCAGATTAGTGGCCAGCATGATGGACAATGAGGATGCATGGTGTAAATCTGGAAATGTTCTCCAAGCTCTGTGACGGTCTCCAAGCTGGGGAATAATGAGCAGAGTTACACAAGGTATTTGATTTAATGCCCATGAAGTACTTTTTTTGGTAGCCAGTTTAAGATGAGGCATACTATCGTTTTCACAATAACAGAAGCTGCAGTTAAGGGTGTGTGTTGGCACTTTGTTATAAGGATGTGAAAATCTGGGCTTGCAATCTTTATGGAAGACCTCACCTTTTGGAGCTAAAACTTTCTGTGCTGTGAGGTGAGCTGTTTAAAATACCTGAGAAAACTCTCCTCAGCCTTTGAGTTACTGGAAAGAAAGAAATACTTGCTAACTTTAAAAAAAGCATTTCATACTCATGATCTCAAAACAACTGAAGGAAAAAAAAAAAAAAAAAAAACCTTTAAGGCAAATACCCACTTCACAACGCACTTTGAGGTCTATAGTTGGTATGCATTTTATACGTACTAAGTGTTAGAGAAAAGTGTCCTCAGTCAAACAGTAGCAGGTGCAGAAGTGTGTAAGCTGCTTCAGCAGTGTGTGGTGGTGTTCACCAATGGATCTTTTAATCCTCTTTGAATATTCCACTATTTAATACTTTATATTATGTATGGTAAGGACAGGGTCAGAGCTTCATTGTGTTATGAGACACACACTTCCCAAAAGAGGTCACAAACTGAACCGAGTGCCCTGCCATGTGTCAAAGTAGAAATAGTTGTGATTGACAATCTAGACGTCTTTCCTTATTTCAAGATTGGGATTTTTATTCTTTTCCACTATGTTTTGGCCACTTTTGCTTACGAACAGTACAAAAAACATGCTTGGGTCAGATTTGTTACTCACGCTAAATCATAGCTTACTCAGTGGAGAAAAATATTACTCAAGAAGAGTAAAGTTCTTCATCTTCAAGATGTATTTAGATGTTAAAGTGGTATGTCAGAACATCTTGCTGCTTCTGCCCTTCATTTTGAAACGGTAGGAAATGCTATGGTTAGAGTTGTCAGTATTACCATTGTAAATTTCCTTTTCAGGGATTTATAACTTAGCTATTGTAAAACAAACAAACAACTTTCTTACAGGCAAGATCTTGACATACTATGTCTTAGCATGAACACACCTTTCACTATGAAATAAAAGATAGGTTTGGTCTGTGTTTAATTATTCAGCTATGCAGGAAACTTGCCACTATGGTTTTTAATATAGTGGGAGTTTTGAAGCTTTAGGTTTCTGATTGTCAGGTTTTTGGTTTTTTTTAACTGAAACAAAGTTGATTTTTAAAAATCCAGAAATTTCAAGAGAAATAACTATTTCCTGTGAACATTTCCATTTCTAAAAAAGGTCATTTTACATTTAAAAAATTTTTTCACCTGAAAAATGTTGGTCAGTTCTTGTGTCAAGAAGACATTTTGAAATCTTTGAAGGGAGAACAAATGAGTGAAATTTATTAAATGATGTTCAGCTTTGAGGACTGGTTATATTACTTTCACTGGATAAACAGCCATTGTCCCTTAACTCCTTTAAGTTGAAGTCCCTTAAGAGGCAAACCATTTAAAACAGAAAGAAAAACATGAGAGACTAAGTTCACATTTTCTTTTCTGTTTCAGATACAAACAATCTGCAAAATGATGATTCCATGGTTTTTCATTCTCTGTAGAAGCCAGGAAGACTGTGAGCTGAAATAAAACACTGATTGAAAACCGTCTCTAAAGATACCATCAAGAGAGGAACATTTTTTTTATAATAAAATAGTTTTAAAATAAGAAAGAAGATTGTATTTATGTTGAAAGAAAACTGGATTAACAATGAGGCCAAAGACTTTTCCTGCTACAACGTATACGGGAAACAGCAGGCAAAGATTACAAGAGATTCGAGAAGGTTTAAAACAGCCTTCCAAATCTTCAGGTCAAGGATTACCTGTTGGACCAGGCAGCGAAATTTCTCTGGACCCTAAAATTTTAGTAGGGAAAGATGCTGCTAGGCAGCAGCAAATGAGACCAACAACCAAGTTTGGACCTTATCAGAAAGCACTGCGAGAAATCAGATATTCTTTGTTGCCTTTTGCTAATGAGTCGGGCTCCTCAGCAACTCCAGAAGTAAATAGGCAGATGCTGCAGGAATTGGTGAATGTAGGCTGTGATCAGGTACGTATGAACTGGGCGGGGTGGGAGGAGTTACAGCAAGTATATACGAGTCTAAGGCTGGTGGTTGATCCAGGGAAAAGTTATCAAGTGACAGGTGCCACTGATTCTTTTAACTCTGTTGGCTGCCTTTGCATCTGTTGGCCATGAAGTGCCCTTGTTGACTGTAGGACGATGGAGGACTGACTGTCAAGAGGATCTGTTCCTTTCTTTGAATGGTTCCAGTGGGTAGCATTGGTGGCCATTAATCTGTCCCATGCACTGTTCAGGGGTCCCATGGGTTTCTGTTCTGTCATTTCTGCCATTTCTCTTGTTGGTATCTATAGATACAGTAGGAGTAATAATAGCATGTGAGCTGGGGTGCCCGAAGGACAGAGTTAAGTTCCAAAGGGGGAGCCATGTTAGTCTATTGCAGAAAACCAAACAAGGAGTCCTGTGGCACTTTTAAAGACTAACAGATTTATTTCTCGCAGGAGCTTTCGTGGGAGAAAATTCCACTTCGTCAGACGCTTTGACGAAGTGGGATTTTCTCCCACGAAAGCTCATGTGAGAAATAAATCTGTTAGTCTCTAAAAGTGCCACAGGACTCCTTGTTTGAAAGACAGAGGACACCCAGCTTTTCATCTTTCATCTGAACCAGGCAGTGCGGTAAATGCTTTATCCAGTGTTTGCCCAGACTGAGACTTAGATGGGAGTTAGCTATCTGAGCCTTAGGTGCTTTTGAAAATTTTACCCTTAGTGACGTACACTCCTAAGTCTCATTGTTTTCAGAAGTAACCAGAGGAAAAGTCTAACTGCTTCTGTAACTGGAGTCTGCCCACTATTGCATAGCCAGGGTCACAGAGGAGCAGTATAGGAGTTGGGGGGATCAGCTGCTTCTGAGCACTCAGGAGTGCTTTCCCCATCTCCCCTGTCCCCTCTGCACTTGACAAGAAGTTGTATGTTCCTTCCAGATAAAGACCTCAGCACAGTGATAGATGCTTTTGTCGCTTCAAGACTGGTGCTGCAATATGCTCTGAACCTGAAGACTCAGAGCCATGCAAAAACTGCAGCTGGTAGACAGGATGGCTATTTCTGCGTTAAACTGTACCTTTCATCGAAAGTATTTTACACATGTTTTCTGGCATCGTCTGCCATTTGTGTGCAGGTACAATTTGAGGTGTTGGCTTTGATTTGTAAAGCTCCATCTCAGATTCAGGTCCTGGCTGCATGAGAAACCCTCTTTTAACACTTAGGCCATGTACACACTACAGACTTGTCCTGCAATAAAGTTGTTGTGGGACAAGGGAAAGCATTATAATATAATCCACACAGCACTCCTCGTAATGAAAAGAAGCATTCCTTTGAATTTTTGTTACAAGGAGGAGTGCATGGTGGGCACCTAACCCACCCTGCCGTGTAGCAGCGGGCTGAACCCCAGCAGCTACTTGTCAATTTCACTGCTCTGTTAGAGTAGTGAAATTGACAAGTATGACAGCCCCAGTGTCCCACAGTGGCCTTGATCGGCATTCTGGGACGTTTCCGGAGGTGGTTTAATGCACAGTGACTCTGTCGTGCGACGGCTGTTGCACGATGATCGTAACGCCTCTCGTCGAGGTGGTTTTATCGTTGCATGACAACAGGGCTGTTGTTGCACAAGGAGCATTCGTGTGTGTACGCTGCCCTTGTTATCGCACAATAACGCTGTCATGTGCACAAGGCCTTACACTCAAATGGCGTTTGGATGCCAAGCAGAAACACTTGCATTTATAGTCCTCTGGGGTTTTTGGTTTTGTTTTTTTTTTTTAGATGGGAAGAGGCTGCTCTCAAACAAGGTTCCTTGATTCCAAAACTTATTTCTGCTCGGTCATCTACCAAAGCTTGTATATACTGACCTTCAAAGCACCTTTCAAAAACTATCAACTTCTTAAAACGCTCCCTGAAGTGGGGGGTTGATTGTTTGGAATTATTTCCTAAGCATTCACATTTATTTGGAGCTGCTCAGTACAGAGATATTTAGACAGTTTCTTCACCAGTAAGCTCATGCTCTACAAGTTGGGTAGAAAGAAGGCCCTGTGCAGACATAGATGAATATGGGAGGGCTGTGGGTGAGCAACCAGATGTTCCCTGGTCCAGTGGATAAGATGCCGAACTAAGTTCTGTTCCTGGAATTGCCACTGACTTGCTGTGTGACCGTGTGTGTCATGAACGCTTACGATTTTTAAAAGTCTCCGCTCAAGTTCCTTTGACGTTTCTGAATGTAAACACTAGATGTACATGGAGGAGTCAAGGTTAAGTGAACACAAAGGGTTCCCTGATTTGCATGTACAAATTGAGTGTTTTACAAAGGCACATCATGTAAACATGCTTTTAAATGCAGACTTTTAAAACTCTGCTTCAACTGCCCTTCACCCATCTGTAAACAGGAGTTCTTGCTTATCTTTCTGAATGCTTTGGAATTTATGGCTAAACATGTGACGACAAAGTTCAGTGTAGTATATTGTGCATGTAATTTTTGTAACTATTTTTATATACCCTGTCTAAGTTATTGGCACCAGGATATCTGAAATGATGTACAGCTTTGACTGCTCTGAATGTTAACACTCTCATAGCTGCCTTTGATCCTGGTGTGCATGTCTTCAGTGTTTCCTCCTCCCCTTTCCTCAAGGATTCCTTCCTTGTGTTTTTGCCTCTTTCTCTTCAGTTTCCCCAGTAGTGGCTTGGTCCTGTGAAGATGTCATTACTAGGGACAGCTGTGTCAAATGAGTCTGGCAGTTAGACTTGAACCTCATTGGGCAGATTTGACCTAATCTCCTGTTGGGGATTCCATAACTGGTGTCCTGTTTCTGAAAATGCTCTGTCTCTACACTTCATAATTACCCAATCCAGTCTAAATGAAGCATAGATATCTTGGAAGGTTGTGAATGAATGAGTTCCTGGAAGTAGCTTGGATGCCCTTAAGTGCTTTGAACAATGACCCTAAATTCAGCCAAATACAAAGCCAGTGGAGCTTGCGGTTTCATTCCTGCCTTCACTGATTGATAAGTGCATGGCACAAACAGCTGCTTGGTGATAGTCTTGTTCATCCAGATGCAGTCTGATCTGGAGGTGGTGAATGCATGTTTTGCAGTGATTTTTTTTCTCACCCAAGAAGAAAGGCTGTGGCTTCTCCTCTTGCCTTGGTTGGTCAGGAAGGTGTTCCGTGCCACTTTCCCTATCACCAAGAATGGGTTTTAAAAACTTAAATAAATTGTTGCTGGAATTAATATTACAAATACACAGGAAACAGGGATTTAAAAATATTATTTATAAAGAAAAAAAATGCTGGGCCTTAGATGAACCAATGGGGTCCCTTTTTACCTTCCCATGCAACAAGCCTCAGGTGCAATCTAACATACTACTGCTCACTTTAAGTAGTTGGTTAGTATTGTATAATGATCAATGGCTCATGTCAGTGATTTACCATCAGAAAATCTAATCTAAGGTGTCCAGGAGGGTTTTGAAAACATCTAGATGCCATGTGATGTTCATCATATTGGTATGAAAGAACTTCATTCTCAAAATAGGTCTTGGCTAATTGAGTGGGTTCCAGAGGAACCCCGGTCCTACAGAGCAATCTCTTATTCTATACTCGAGCATACAGAGATAATATTTCAGTTACTTCTGGTCCCTGGTCAGTAGGCTAGGATCAGTGATAGAGAAAATATCTACCTATATTAAAAAACATATATTAAGGTCCACCCCTAAGTACCTCTGCAGTATATTTTGAATTTAGCAGCTATTATTACACACACTCAGAGAGATTGAGAGAAATGCTTAGTACCATTTGGAAATTGGGCTTTCAAGTCATCCGATAGCATAAAGCAAGGGTTTATAGTTCTCGGCTGTTGAGAGGCTCTCTGCTAAACTCGTGTCAGAATTCAAGTATGTGTGGGGAAGGATTTAAGATAGTAATCAGAATGATGCATTTTAAAGGGATATCATCAAGTTGAAATCTGTTCAATTAAAAAAGAAAAGTTAAAAGTAATTTCAGATCACGATCACATTTTATGCTCTTTATTTTCTCTCCTGCAGTGTGAAAGGGTGACAAAACAGGGAAATTGACTGTAAGGAAATCAGTAAAAATAACTATATAAAGTGCTATCAGATGAAGTAAGTGCAAAATTAAAAGAAAATATGACTTTAAGTTTCATTAATTTTAGTAGTTGGTTGTAAAAACAGTTGGTAAGAGATTTTCAGGTGGCCATATGATTTGTTAATAACTGGTGTTGGGTGCAGAACCATGGCTATAAATTGAAGCTGAGATTCCGACATTCTAAATGGCATAGATGCCCATTTCCAGAGTTGGTGGTGCAGGAGACATTGGGAGTGAGACCCTGCTCCCACTGAAGTCAGAGGAAGCTTTGCTGTTGACTTCAGTGGATTCAGGATTTCACCATGGATCTTAAAAGGGTCATTATGGTTAAAATAAACTAAAGTTAACAAATTACAATCCTGAGGTTGCTCTTGCTAAATAATTACTGTTGTAGAGGTTACTTAGACAGATAGCATCCGATAGTTTCAAAACTTGTAGAGCTTGACGGCAAAAGGCATGATCCTACTCAATGTGAAAGCATGTAGCCAAAAATACTGCCGATTGCTATTCCCCTTTTCAACAAAAGTTGCTGGGCTTGAAAAGGTAGCTTTCAATCATTAAGAAACACTGGAGCAAGAGCGTGGAGAGTCTTCTTGCAAATCAGTAAACCACTTGGAATCATCTTGAGGCAATTATTGTTCTTCAGTTGTAGTGAGTAGGTACACTTGAGCATATGGCCAGATGTAGTCAATCAGCCTGAAAGGGCTAGATTTTGTCTTGCTATACTTCTTCGTAATTAAAAAAAATCCTGGCATAATGTTGTTTCCTGTTCTAAATTATGTAAATGCACACTGTTAAATAACTGCCTCCTCTTATTTCGGTGGTGACTTTGGTGACTACACTCAGTGAAGATCGTTGACTGTAGTTTGTTTATGTATCTATTCTTAACAACAGTAATTCAGAATTTTTCTTATGCTGTATGCTTACAGAATGATGCATTGCAATGTTCTATAGTGAGCACTATGATTCATGATGTACAGGTTCTCTTACAGCTCGTTTTATCTTTACAAATGCCTCTAGTCTGAAAGAAAACATGCACATTCTACCCTGTGCCAATACCTGAACATTCCTTAAGGGAGGCTATGCCCTTCAAATTCTAATTATGGTGTCTTTCAAGAAATTGGAAAGATAAAAGATGTTTGTGGGAACTCTAATCAAGCTGGCCATCTTGTCATCTTTATTACAGTGAAGTCTTGGAATTCAATTAGAAAGTTTTGGAGGGTTTTTTGGTTAAATTCCATGGTCCTTTGATCTTTCTGTCATGGATTACATTTCTGAAGAAAGTAATATTTCTCCACTTCTTTCCCTTCCCTTGGCAAAGGCTGTTTGCCTTTTTTGTAATTACTAATTCACTAGTGTATTGGGGGGAACCAGGATGCTTTAGGCAATCCCCTCCCACTGGCCATAGAAGCTATTACAGCACCCTCCCCTTCCAGAGCTGGCTTGGAAGTAAAAAGATGGAGGAGGCAGCATGAGGAAATGGCAGCCGGGGTTCTGGAAAGTGGGGACTTGGGTCTACAGGGTCCCTGGGGGCCAGAGCCCCAGGAGAAGCTGCTGCCTCAACTCTAGCTAGTTCCTGGTAATTCAGTTGCTGGTTCTTATCCCTCTTCAAGGACCAGGCCTGGGTGAGAGACCAGCTAGTGCATGTTCCAGTGGGAATTCTGAGTCCAGCTGGGATTTCTCCTGGAGAGATCAGGACAAGATGCAACTTCTTCCCCACTCTCCCAGCCAGAGAAACTGGACTGGATGGGACTTCTGTCCTCCCCTCCACAGGAAGGATTCATACCTCCCAACCCTAAACCCATCTCTGGGCCTACTCCAGAAGGAGAATGGTGGCTTGGTGAAAACATGTATGTGTCATGCACCAGTGTGAATTCATGCACCTCCCACTCAGAACATGATTCTGCTACATAGCAGGAATCTTGGCCCTCTTTTTAGGAAATCTGCCATTGTTCCCCCACATTAACTTGATAAGACAGAACTTCTGAGACAGGATTCCTCATCTGGCTTTAAATGCAGTCTTTCTCCCTTTCGTGGATAAGACGCTGAGCTGAGTTCTCTTCCTGGATGTGCCACTGACTTGCTGTGTGCCCGTGTGTGTCATGAAGGCCTAATCATGTGCCCTACTGAGAAATCCTAGAAACAGCAGCCAAGAGACAGAAGGAGGCCTATTGTAATATTTGCACGAGTCATTAACTGAGACTGATTTTGTTCCACTAAATGTAGATTATGCAGAAATCTTTTTTGTTAGGCTGGGCGCACAGAATTAAGCAGTCACTGAAAACCTCCCTCTGGCAGTGGGTGCTCTTGGCATGCAATAATTTTGGGATCTGAGCACATGACTAGAACAATGTGATGGAAAGATATTAACTTTTTCTTTCTAGAAGTAGGAAAGAAAGTGAAAATTGAAGAGTGGCTGAAAAAAGGAGCTCTGTTAAACCAGCCGGATTGCTCTGGATTAAATACCTAAATGATGGCGTCTGGGCCATTGCTAACAGTGTCACGATTTGGCCAGGATTAATCTCATTTTGTTTTTTGTGAGTCACAAACATATTTTCAAATGAGTGCATTGCTGAATGTTACTCCAGGAACTACAATAAAACCTGTATCTGAGGATTTTGGCCACATATATATGTGCCTGCGCACATGCTCTTCCACCTCTCATCCTGACCTGGAATTAAACTTTTCCCTTTCCTGCGGATATTGATTCTGTGTGCTTTTCTTTTGTTCCAATCTCTGTCCTTTTGTTGAAGACCTTCGAGGTTCCCCCATTCTCCCCTCGCTCCTCCCACAAGGCCATATATCATTTTGTGGCTAGTTTGGTTAGGTCCTATGATGGCGTCACTTGAGTAGATATGCCGGAAGAGTTGGCAATGGAGTTTGTTGCAGGGATAGGTTCTTGCGTTGGTGTTTCTGTTGTATGGTGTAGTTTAGTTGCTGGTGAGCATTTGCTTCAGGTTGGGAGGCTGTCTGTAGGCAAGGACTGGTCTACCTCCCAGAGCTTGAGAGAGTGTCTTCCAGGGTAGGTTCTAGATCCATGATGATGTACTGGAGAGGTTTTAACTGGAGGCAGTAGTAGATTTTGGTAAGTGTTGCTGCTCTGCTTCTGCCAGACACCCATGGGTCTGTTCTGGGATATGCTTTGCACAAGAGTTGGACAGGAGCATCCTTGTTCTGGGAAATCTGGGGCTGGGAGCAAAGAAAATGTCTCTTTCCTTTCTCTCCACCCTCTCCCCGTCCAAGAGTGTGCCAAGCAGGGATGGATGGTGCCTGTTGCTTCTTCATTAGAGCACTTCTTTGTAAAGCAGCAGAATTAAACTGACCAGGAGTCAGTTAGTTCTTAACTTCTGTTGGTGTTCCTGCCAGTCTTCCTTCCCACCCTGCCTCTTGGGCGAAGACTGGGCAGGAGTGGGAATTCCACTGTAATGCCACCTTAGAAATGATAGGATGAGAATCCCAGGCCAAATTCAAACCTTAAATGTGTACAAAATTGTCGGCTCTATCAAACCAGCAGAGACCACTCTTCTCACTCTCCACCTGCAGGCACACACGCAACTTGTCGCTGGTCTCAATGAGAGTTTTGCATGTATAATAAGGAAAATGTGTCTTCACTAAAAAAAACCAAGAGTCCTGTGGCACCTTAAAGACTAACAAATTTCTTCAGGCATAGGAAAGCTTATGCCTGAAGAAATGTGTTACTCTTTAAGGTGCCACAGGACTCTCGTTTTTTGCTGTATACGGACTAACACGGCTACCCCTCTGGAACTTGTCTACCCTAAATTTTCAGTGTGGAGCACTATAACCATATATTTCAGTAACAAGATACTATTCGATTTTTCTTCTCCTTGGTTGCTACATTAAAGATTATTGTATAGTAAAATATATAAATTAATAGCTAACATACGATGAGTTATGTCTTTCTTTACTAAAAGAGCAAATGGCTTCCTCTGGTCACTTGTGACCAAAAGCTTGAGAATGCCACTGAGGTTGTGTCATAATGATAGTTGGCTGGAGCTGTTTCTCTTGCATTTTGTATGGTTCTCAGCTAAATCTCGCTGTCTTTGACAGTTTGCATGTGACAGAAACCAATATGCTTTTGTTAAGTCACAAAATTTTTTTACATGTGTGCTCATGTTACAAGTGGGAAGTTAAGTTTATTAACTTTGACACAGGTTTAATAGAAGAACCAGATGTGAAAATTTTGCGGATTAGAAAGAATTCTTTAATAAAATGTATTACGTGTATATCTCGCTCCTAAACTGAATAAGCTGTCATCATGCTAGAGTAGTTAACATGTGGAGTCTGAGTTCTGGGCATGCATTGTGTTTATTTGGTACACTTAAAAAAAGAGAGAGAAAAAAGTATTAGCCATATTTATATGTAGTGCGTAGGTCGATTTGTACTGACTATCTATCTACATGTCCCCTTTGTGACCTATCTTGTTTTCCTCTTCATTTTTCTCCCTTTTCATATCCCAAGCAACCTTACATTGTTTGCAAAATAATATATTAGTGCATCAATAGAAGAGTGTAGTCGTGATCTGTCACTGTTGTGGTGTCTCCCTCCTCCCAAACTGCAAAGAACAATAGATTCTATTCCAGTCCCAAAGGTCAGATATGGGGAGAACCCTTTTTTGTTCTGAATGTGATCCTCTTCCAGCTCCATAGCAGGGAGTCAGGAAAGGAAGACTTTTTGGCCATCTTACTTCCCTGAAGTGTAAGAGTTGGACCTTCCTAAATTAGAGATCTGTGAACCTCATTTTAAATAGAATCCAA
Source organism: Pelusios castaneus (assembly GCA_007922175.1). Classification (NCBI taxonomy): domain Eukaryota; kingdom Metazoa; phylum Chordata; order Testudines; family Pelomedusidae; genus Pelusios; species Pelusios castaneus. The sequence goes on from ML685902.1 coordinate 439,469, forward strand.
GTAACTCAAATATTTCTTGTGGAGAAAATATAAGGTAAAGGTAGAGAGGGGATGGAACACAAAAACACTCTTACTAAGAAGCCTCTTCAGTGGGTTACTTTTGAGAAGCTGAAGTCAAGGAGTACATGACTGTGTACTTTGAGCTCCAGTCGAGAGGGTGACGACCATGCTGCCTATGCGCCTGCAGAAGAGAGCCAGTAAATACTAAGAGCACTCTCACTTGCTATGCCTTGGGTGGTTTTATGCCACTTTGCCTTTAACTGCCCTGTGGGAGGGGCGGGAGGAAGGTGGTGATGGGTTTTTTATGTGTGAACTATGTGCACAGTATTTATAGAGCAAGGGGTGCCTGCGGTAACTTCTCTGTTCCTCCGTGAATGGGAAAATGCTGACATTTACAACTACGGTGTTTACACGTGTTGTGTTCGTTTTCTTGTATCACTGCATTCCTGTGATAGATGCTTTGAACCTTAAAAGTTGGATGTTTTCCTGCTTAAAATGGCATATGTTAGCTTCCACAAAAATAAAGTGCCAGAAAGCAATAGATTGCTTAGCACAGTTGATGGTACGTATCTAGGCTTTTTATCTTGCAGATACTTGTGCGAGTAGCGCCATTCAGTGAGACGACTCTGTGCAGTTACTTGTGTGCAGCTGTTGGTAGACTCAGGGGCTAAATTTGTATCCCAGATACTGATATCATTTGTTACACGTGTTAATGATTTGAAGTCTGTATACAAGAAGGGAAAAATACAGCAACTTGGAAGATTATCTCCTTGTCTGTTGCTCAGACTATTTCATCCTCACTACCTCCGTTAAATCCCTGTTTTCCGCTACATCAAACTTTGTTTCTTGTCCTTCCCTTCAAGGCTCTTTACAACTCTGCACCTCCCTTCTTTATTTGCTCTTTTTCATAGCCCTCTGCTTTGCCAATGATACCTGCCTGGTCTTATTAGCTCACGATTTAACGAAACCTCTGTTAATTTTAAACTCCTGGGAGAATTTCCCTCTTCTAATGCACTTCCTTCTTTTGACCATTGCTATATGATTATAACGTTTTAAAGAACTGTAGTGGATGTGATTTTTTTGTGTGGACAGAATGGGATATGTCTCTATCAATTATGACACGTTTTTGTACCTTGTCTTCCGTTTTGTGTGCCTATTAACATTTTGTAGTCTGTGTTTGAAAGACCAGCCTGACTGTGACAACGTCAGTCTATTAGGTTGTATTCTGGATGGGGCCTAGCCCAGGAAAGGTACTGGATGTGGGGTTGAATGACTGGACTTAAAAGCAATCACAAAACTTTTTAGGGCCATCAGTTTTGATTGTCTCTTGGCTGCTGTTTCTAGGGTTTCTCAGTAGGGCACATGACTAAAGGGAGAAAGACTGCATTTAAAAGCAGATGGGGAATCCTGTCTCAGAAGTGGGGCTATCCACTGCCATATGCAAGCAGAAGTGGATGGAACAAGAGAGAAGGTGAAAGAGGCTTGGCCCAGCCTGAGATGCTGACAAGACCTTGGACTTAAAGTAAGGGGTGCATCTAGTATTTCTGTTACCTTGCAAAGGTCTGTAGCTCTCTAGTGCTTTTTAAAGAGTACATTGTGGCTAAGAAATTCCTCTGCCACCCCTGTGTTCCTTGCCTTCCTACTACCTTGTCCCTGAAGGGGTTATATTAGAATCCCAAAGTAGCTATAGTCTAGGTGAACTGTGTTCGAGTATGTAAGCAGCTAGGAAACTTAGGAGGGCGAAGGCCCTGGTTCCAGCTGGATTGTGCAGGGTCCCAAGTCCAAAGGAAAGACTCCGACTCCTTGTCTGAGCCTGGGATTGTGCAGCTATGCCTGACAGATTCAGGGTTGAGAAAAGTGATCCAGGCTCAGTGGACTTAGAAGCACAAGGGATTCAGCAAATGGGTCAGTCAACATCAGACTGATTGGCCAGGTTGTGATGTAATTAATATTTTGCTGTTTTAGTGCTTATTTGTAGTGATACCCATTTTTAATGGTTTTAGTTTGGTGGGTTTATTAATGGTAAAAGAATTGTTGTGTGAAGCAGTAAAAATAAATACATCTCTGCACCTGATCTTGTAAATACTGCAGAACATGGCACTTACTAGCGTGAATAATTTGATTAATCCTGTTCAGGTGAATATTTGCAGGATTAGGCCCTTATTAAATTACAGTATGAGTATACTCACAAAAATAAAATGTGCACACGTCTGTCTGTGTACATGGGCATGTTTTGGACAATACTTCTGTATACTTATTTAGATGTACTTTTGGATTTCATTCCCTGTAGTTTGTGACTGTCTTCTTGCTCAGTGTACTGTATAATTTATATGAAGATGTTTTGGAGTTTGTTTTGGGGGGCTTGGGGGTGGGGGGGTGTCTTTTATTTTACTAGTCAATAGGGTAACTTTCTCCTATTGCATTTTTATTGCCTCTTTTAAAAGATAAAATATGGAATGAGGGTGGCTATGTGAGAACAGATGCTACCAAATAGAAATTCCTTCTGAATAATAAGTGGACTTAATTTGAATTAAGGGTTCCAAAAGCTTTTATTCACCAGAGAACTATGAAACTAGTCATTTTTGGCATAGTATAGGTCAGGGAAGCGTGACCAAGTACAGTGGAATGCACTGAGCTTCGTGCCAGTTTGCAGTGATATGGGGTATTGCAGGAAGTGTGTGGTTTTTGCTGAGCGGGTTCTTTCCAGGCTTTTCCAGTTCATTAACTAACAAATAGCCATAGAATTAGGGATCAATTCTGCCTTCACACCCCTTCTGCAACAACACAGGGCCCCATATATGCTGGATGGAGGCAGAATTTGAGGAACCCACACAACTGTATCTCCTGTGGAGACTAGCTCTCCAGGAGTGTGTGTGCACCATTTCTCACAGTGTTTGGGTGTGATATGGGGGCAAACAGGGGAAGCAGTGGGGTTGGGGCAGATGCATGTACTGCTGTATAAATACACCTGGACAGAGTCCCCACCTCCACCAAGCTTCAATGCAAAAGCAGTGGAGAGCTGCATTGGTGACTGAGGCCTAGAGATATGAAATTCTGGCCTCTTTGAAGTCAATAGCAAAAAGTCCCATTGAATTCAGTAGGGCCAGGACATAACCTCTTTTCTCCAGCCCCTACAGATCCAATTAGCCCTTGTGGTTTGCATTTCAAAATGAATGAATAAAACTGAACAGTTATGCACAATATGTACAGTATGAACAAGTTATGTATGAGATAATATCTTT